>PITA01008437.1:0-84487 GCA_004023965.1 Spilogale gracilis
TGGGCAAGGAATGCGTTTCAGACGCTGCAGAGTTTATCTTGCTGTTATTGTTGGAGGAGCCCATTTTCAAATGATATAGGGGGATTGGAACTGGTTGTATATAGGGGTAGTATTGAATAGGGATGTGGGATTGACTTGGAGCTTGTATCTACATGTACACGTAAAAGAGAGAATAAAGGAAAGAGGAGAGAAGAAAGGGAGAAACAGAGAGAGCTAACAGAGAAACAAGAGGGAACAACAAAAGCAGAAAATACAGGGGTGTGTTTCAATTTCAGGGTAAAAAGAGAAAGAAAAAAAAGAAAAAAAATAGCAAAAAGAATAAAAAAATTTAAAAGAATAAATAAATATATATATATTTATTTATATATAGTAAAAAATATTATGGGGTGTTATATATATATATAGTAAAAAATGTTATGGGGTGTTATATTGGGTATCCCGTTGTGATAAGAAGGGGGATAAAAATTGAAAGAAGAAAAACCGTGAGAGTGTAATTTTAAGCTTAAAGTGTAAGCTTTAAAAGTAAAACTTGAAAAAAGTTTAAAAAAGTAAGTGAGGTGGAAAATTTTACCAATGAGTTGTAGAGTTGTTGGTACTTGTAGTCAGTGCCAGGAGTTTAATAAATTGCCTTTCCCCCGATTTGGGGTTTTGTATTGGAATGTTGTCCTCCTGAGCTTCTGGCGTGCTTTCTGGGGGCGGGGCGTGTCATTCCCTTTCAGTCCTTCTACCTAGGCTGAGTCTCTCGGCCCCCCGCTAGAGGCCTGTCTCAATGGCAACAAGACTATCAGGCTGCAATTCTATGGTAGCGGAGCGTTGTTCTTTTGCGTCTTTTTTCAGCAGTTGAGGAAGTCAAGTCGGAGCAGGATGTGTGTGCCCAGACCTCCCTCCCAGAGCGAGCCTCTACACAGGGAGGGGCTCTTTCCAGCCTCCCAGTTGGCAGTCTGTCACAGCCGGGCTAGTGCAGATGTTGTATTGATTTCTGCCCCCGTCCCTGCTTGTCGTTTCACTCCCGCACCTCTAAGCCACAACTCCTTTTGGATCGCGCGACTTTGTCTGCCCCCAGGGACCTGGGGCCTCTCCGGTCCCAGGAAAGTCTGTAAAAAACGTTTTCCCCTGGGGGGTCTACACGCGGTCCACGGTGTGGGGAGAAACGGGAGAGAAGGGCAGGATAGAATCCACTCCCGCTGCTTTCTTGGCAGCTGTGGCGGCTCAGGCGGAGGCAGGCCTGGGCGGCTGCAAGCCTGCTGGGGCCGGTGCCGGCGGGGGGGAGGGAGTCCGGGCAGCGGGAAAAGAAAGAAGATAAAAGATTTTAAAAAGTCTCCTTGCCTTGCCCCGGGCTTAGCTGTGTTTAGCTTCTTTCTAGCCTCAATTCAGGCCGTAATCTGCTGTTATTCCTCACTCACAGAGCACTTTCGTTTTGGGGTATTTGTTTTCAATGGTTCAGCTCTGCGGGCTTCCTCCCCCACTCCCCCGTCTCTGGGGGCAAGCCTCCAGACCCTCCAATTTGTTTCTACCTTTTTGCCGATGTTCTTTGTCTCTCGTGGCGGTCCAGAGTGGGAAATATCACATTTCAGGCTGGTTTCATGGGTGTTCACGGTGGTCTTGTAGTGGTTTTTTTGCTGGAATTCAGCTCTCTTCAGGGAACTCCCCGAAATGCAGTCACCTGGCCTTCTGCCATCTTCTAGCCAGGATTTCATTCTTTCAATGGCTGCATAGTATTCTATTGTATGTACAGATCACATCTTCTTTATCCATTCATCTGTTGATGGACATCTAGGTTCTTTCCATAGTTTGGCTATTGTGGACATCGCTGCTATAAACATTCAGGTGCATTTGCCCCTTCAGATCACTACATTTGTATCATTAGAGTAAATACCCAGTAGTGCGATTTCTGGATCATAGGGTAGCGCTATTTTCAACTTTTTGAGGAATCTGCATACTGTTTTCCAGAGTGGCTGCACCAGCTTGCATTCCCACCAACAGTGTAGGAGGGTTCCTCTTTCCCAGCATCCTCACCAACATCTGTTGTTTCCTGACTTGTTAACTTTAGGCACTCTAATTGGTGTGAGGTGGTATCTCACTGTGGTTTTGATTTCTATTTCCCTGATGCTGAGGGATGTTGAGCACTTTTTCATGTCTGTTGGCCACTTGGATGTCTTCTTTGGAGAAATGTCTGTTCATGTCTTCTGCCCATTTCTTCATTGGATTATTTGTTCTTTGGGTGTTGAGTTTGAGTTCTTTATAGGTTTTGTATAGTAGTCATTTGCAAATATCTTCTCCCATTCTGTCGGTTTGTCTTTCGACTTTTTGCTGTGCAAAAGCTTTTGATCTTGATGAAGTCCCAATAGTTCATTTTGCCCTTGCTTCCCTTGCCTTTGGCAATGTTTCTAGGAAGAAGTTGTTGTGAATGAGGTCAAAGAGGTTGCTGCCTGTGTTCTCCTCTAGGATTTTGATGGATTCTGGTCTCACTTTGAGGTCATTCATCCATTTGAGTCCATTTTTGTGTGTGGTGTAAGGAAATGGTCCAGTTTAGTTCTTCTGCATGTGGCTGTCCAATTTTCCCAAAACGATTTGTTGAAAAGACTGTCTCTTTTCCATTGGACATTATTTCCTGCTTTGTCGAAGATTAGTTGACTATAATAAAGTTGAGGGTCCATTTCTGCCCTCTCTATTCTGTTCCACTGATCAATGTGTCTGTTTTTGTGCCAGTACCATACTGTTCTGATGATTACAGTTTTGTAATAGAGCTTGAAGTCTGGAATTGTGATGCCGATTTTCAACATTCTTCTTCCTATCTGGGTTCTTTTCTGGTTCCATACAAATTTTAGGGTTATTAGTTCCATTTCTTTGAAAAACATTGATGGCATTTTGATAGGGATTGCATTAAATATGTAGATTTCTCTAGGTAGCGTAGACATTTTCACAATATTTGTTCTTCCAATTCATGAGCATGGAACGTTTTTCCATCTCTTTGTGTTTTCCTCAATTTCATTCATGAGTACATTATAGTTTTATGAGTACAGATTCTTTGCCTCTATGGTTAGATTTATTCCTGTGTATCTTATGGTTTTGGGTGCAATTGCAAATGGGATTGACTCCTTAATTTCTCTTTCTTCTACCTTGCTGTTGGTGTATAGAAATGCGAGTGATTTCTATGCATTGATTTTTATATCCTGACACTTTACTGAATTCCTGTATGATTTCTAACAGTTTTGGAGTGGAGTCTTTTGGGTTTTCCACATAAAGTATCATATCATCTGCAAAGAGTGAGAGTTTGAATTCTTTGCCAATTTGGATGCCTTTTATTTCTTTTTGTTGTCTGATTGCAGAGGCTAGGTCTTCCACTACTATGTTGAATAACAGTGGTAAGAGTGGACATCCCTACTGTGTTCCTGACCTTAGAGGAGAAGCTCTCAATTTCCCCATTGAGAATTATATTCACTGTGAGTTTTTTATAGATGGCTTTTATGATACTGAGGTATGTGCCCTCTATTCCTACACTGTGAAGAGTTTTGATCAAGAAAGGATGCTGTACTTTGTCAAATGCATCTATTGAGAGTATCATATGGTTCGTGTTCTTTCTTTTATTAATATACTGTATCATACTGATTGATTTGTGGATGTTGGACCAACCTTGCAACCCAGGAATAAATCCCACTTGGTCATGGTGAATAATCCTTTTAATGTACTGTTGGTTCCTATTGGCTAGTATTTTGGTGAGAATTTTTGCATCTGTGTTCATCAAGGATATTGATCTGTATTTTGATGGAGTCTTTGTCTGGTTTGGGGATCAAGGTAATGCTGGCCTCATAAAATGAGTTTGTAAATTTTCGTTCCATTTCTATTTTTTGGAACAGTTTTAGGAGAATAGGTATTAAATCTTCTTTAAATGTTTGGTACAATTCTCCTGGGAAGCCGTCTGGCCCTGTGCTCTTGTTTCTTGGAAGACTTTTGATGACTGCTTCCATCTCCTTACTGATTATGGTTCTTCTCAGGTTTTTTTTCTTCCTGGTTCAGTTTTGGTAGTTTCTATGACCCTAGGAATGCATCCATTTCTTCCAGATTGTCAAATTTGTTGGTGTACGCTTGCTCATAATATGTTCTTGTAATTGTATTTCTTTGGTGTTGATTGTGATCACTCTTCTTTCATTCATGATTTTACTAATTTGGGTCCTTTCTCTTTTCTTTTTGATAAATCTGGCCAAGGATTTATCAATCTTGTTAATTCTTTCAAAGAACCAGCTCCTAGTTTTGTTGATTTGTTCTACTATTCTTTTGGTTTCTATTTTATTGGTTTCTACTCTCATCTTGATTATTTCTCTTCTCCTGCTGGGTTTAGGCTTTCTTTGCTGTTCTTTCTCCAATTTCTTTAAGTGTAGGGTTAGGCTGTGTACTTGAGAACTTTCTTATTTCTTGAGAAAGGCTTCTATTGCTATATACTTTTCTCCCAGGACCACCTTTTTTGTGTCCCAAAGATTTTGAACAGTTTTTCTCATTTTCATTTGTTTCCATTAATCTTTTAAATTATTCTTTAATTTCCTGGTTGACCCATTCATTCTGTTGTAGGATACTCTTCAGCTTCCATGTATTTGAGTACTTTCCAACTTTCCTCTTATGGTTAAGTTCTATTTTCAAAGCCTTGTGGTCTGAAAATATGCAGGGAATGATCTCAATCTTTTGGTACCAGTTGAGAACTGATTTGTGACCCAGGATGTGATCTATTCTGGAGAATGTTCCATGTGCACTGGAGAAGAATGTTTATTCTGCTGCTTTGGGATAGAATGTTCTGAACATATTTGTGACATCCTTCTGGTCCAGTGGGTCATTTAAAGCCTTTATATCCTTGTTGATCTTTTGTTTAGATGATCTGTCTGTTTCAGTGAGGGGGGTATTAAAGTCCTACTATTGTATTATTATTGATGTGTCCTTTGATTTAGTTATTAATTGGTTTATATAATTGGCTGATCCTATGTTAGGGACATAGATATTTAAAATTGTTAGATCTTCTTGTTTGACCCTTTAAGTATGATATAGTGTCCTTCCTCATCTCTTACTAAAGTCTTTGGCTCAACATCTAATTTGTCTGATATAAGGATTGCCACCCCAGCTTTCTTTTAATATCCATTGGCACAGTAAATTTTTTTCCAACCCCTCACTTTAAATCTGGAGGTGTCTTTGGATCTAAAATGAGTTTCTTATAGACAGCATATCAGTGGATCTTGTTTTTTTTTTATCCTGTGTCTTTTGATTGGGGCATTTAGCCCATTGACATTCAGGGTAACTATTAAAAGATATAAGTTTAGTGCCATTGTATTGCCTGTAAGGTGCTGTTACTGTATATTGTCTTTGTTCCTTTCTGGTCTGTTACTTTTAGGCTCTCTCTTTGCTTAGAAGACCACTTTCAATATTTCCTGTAGGAGTGATTTGGTGTTTGCAAATTCTCTTTGTTTTTGTTCTGGAAGATTTTTATCTCTCCTTCTATTTTCAATGACAGACTAGCTGGATGTAGTATTCTTGGATGCATCTTTTTCTCATTTAGTGCTCTGAATACATCATATTCAGTCCTTTCTGGCCTGCCAGGTCTATGTGGATAGGTCTGCCAATCTGATAGTTCTGCCATTGTATGTTACAGACCTCTTCTCCTGAGCTGCTTTCAGGATTTTCTCTTTGTCACTGAGACTTGTAAGTTTTACTATTAGATGATGGGATGTGGACCTATTTTTATTGATTTGGAGGGGGTTCACTGTGCCTCCTGGATTTTGATGCTTGTTCCCTTCGCCAAATTAGGGAAATTCTCTGCTATAATTTGTTCCAATATACCTTGTTCCCCTCTCTCTTTCTTCTTCTTCTGGGATCCTAATTATTCTAATATTGTTTCATCTATGGTATCACTTATCTCTTAAATTTTTTCCTCATGGTCCAGTAGTTGTCTCTGTTTTTCTCAGCCTCTTTATTTTCTATCATTTGGTCTTCTCTCTCACTAATTCTCTCTTCTGCCTCATCCTAGCAGTAAGAACCTCCATTTTTTATTGCACCTCATTAATAGCTTTTCTGTTTTCAACTTGCTTAGATTTTAGTTCTTTTATTTCTCTATAAAGGGATTCTCTAATATCTTCTATGCTTTTTTCGAGTCCAAGTAGCCCCTTGAAAATTGCCATTCTGAACTCTAGTTCTAACATATTACTAATGTCCCTATTGATTAGGTCCCTAGCTGTTGGTACTGCCTCTTGTTCTTTTTTTTTTTTTTTTTTGAGGTGGGTTTTTCCACCTTCTCATTTTATACAGATAAGAATAGATGAATGAGAGAACACAATACTAAAAGGGTAGCAATGACCCCAGAAAAATATACTAACCAGATCAGAAGAGAAAACTGGAGGGAGAAGAAAGAGGAAAAAAATCTGCATCTGTTTCTATTTCTCTCTCTCTCTCTCTCTCTCTCTCTCTCTCTCTCTCTCCCATATATATATATGATTAGACTGTGAATAGAAGAGAGCCACAGACTTCATTTTGAGATGGTGTATTTTGATCTGTTAGAAGAAACTGCCTCCCAAAATTTTAAAAGAAAGAAAAACTTATATATGTACAAGAATAAGTGTATACATGATGCAGGGATGGGATACGACTGTAAAGATGAAAATTAAAAAAGATTCTAAAGAAGGAATTGATAAGATAAGAAGTTGGTTGGAAAAAGAAATGAAAAAAAAGAGGAAAGAATGTGATGAAGCTGGAGAGTAGAACAAAGCCTTGTGCTAGATTTAGGGTATATTTTGATCTATTAGAAGAAAGTGTTTCCCAAAATTTTAAAGAAAAATATACCTATATGTATACAAAAAAATAAGCTTGAATACAATGAAGAGATAAAAACAAAGGAGATAATATTTTAAAAATAGGATAAGAAAAAGATGAAATTTTAAAAATTTGAAAGACCAAAGAATCATGGGGGGAAAAGCCATGAATTCTATGTGGTGCATTCCCCTAGCTCTGGAGTTCTGCAGTTCTCATTGATCAGTTAACTTGGTCTTGGCTGGATTTTCTCACTGATCTTTTGGGGGAGGACCTGTTGCAGTAATTCTCAAATGTCTTTGCTGGAGGCAGAACTGTTCCACTCTTGCCAGGGGCCAGGCTAAGCAATTTTGCTCAGGTTCGCTCTCGGGAACTTTTGTTCCCTGAATGCTTTCTGTACAGCTTTGGAGGACAGGAATGAAGATGGTGGCCTCCCAGTCTCCAGCCCAGAAGAGTTGAAAGCCCAGGGCCTCACTCCTCAGTGTGCCCCAGATAAAAGCTATCAATCACCTCCATCTCCCTGGTCTCCTGCCGCACTCTGCTCACTCGGCCTGTGATCAAGCATTTTTATCTCTGGCACTCAGCCCCGTTTGGAGTCTCCACACCCAACAGATTCCTGCAGCACATTCCTGCATCGCTCCTCCCAATGGAGAAAGGAGGGGGTCTCCCCAGATATGTACTTATGGGTCCCAGCTTGAAGAGCAGTGGCCCAACTGTGCCTCGGATCAAGGTTTAAGGTAACCCCAAGCTGAGAGCTCCCTCCTCTGTTCCATCTCTGAAGCCAGACTTCCTGCTGTGATACCTGGGAGCTCTGACACATTCAGGCATCCCGGACCCTTCTGTGACCCCGTGGGTCCTGAGACCACACTGTCCCAGCGAGGGCTCCATCCCCCACTTAGCCTCTGGAGTGATGTCCCTCAGTGGAGCAGACTTCTAAAGGTTCTGATGTTGTGCTCCGTGGCTCTACTGCTGGCTTGGAGCCAGCCCCTGCCTCATGGTCCTTCCCAAATGCCAAATCAGATTCACTTCTCCACACGTCGTACCTTCCAGAAAGTGGTCATTTTTCTGAATTGTTGCTCTTCTTCTCTTAGGTCTCCTGTTGAATTTGTAGGTGTTCCAACTGGCTTGATAACTACCTAGCTGAACTCCTGGGTCCTGATGATATCTAGGTCTTCTACTCCTCTGCCATCTTGCTCCAATCCCACCTTTTTTTTTTTTAAGGTTTTTTTTTTTTTTTTTGAGAGCAGGAGAGAGCACAACTAGGGGAGCAGCAGGCAGAGGGAGAAGCAGGCTCCCCACTGAGTGGGGACCCCAAAGTGAAGATCATGACCTGAGCCACAAACAGAGACCTAACTGACTGAGCCACTCATGTGCTCTCTGCAGAAGCCTTTTATTTTGGTATAGTCTCAATTATTTATTTTTGCTTTTGTTTTTCTTGCCTCAGGAGACCTATCTAGAAAAATGTTACTATTGCTGATGTCAAAGAAATTATTGCCTGTGTCCTCTTCTAGGGATGTTTATGGTTTCAGGTCTCACATATGTCTTTAATCTATTTTGAGTTTATTTTTGTTTTCAGTGTTAGAAAGTGGTCTACTTTCCTTCTTTAGAATGTCTGCCCCATTATCCCAGCACTATTAACTTAAAAGACTGTCTTCTCCCATAATATATTCTTGCCTCCTTTGTCATAGATCACTTGACCATATAAGCATGGGTTTATTTCTGGAGCCTCTATTCCTTTGATCCATGTGTCTGTTTTTGTGGCAGTACCATAGATTACTACAGCTTTTTGGTATCTCTTAAAACGGAACTGTGATATGTCCCACTTTATTCTTCTTAAGATTTCTTTGGCTATTCAGGGTCTTCTATAGTTTTAGTATTTCTTGTATTCTGCAAGTTTTAGTATTTTTTCTGGTTTTGTGAAAAGCACTGTTGGTATTTTGACCAAGATTGCATTGAATCTGTAGATTGCTTTGGGCAATATGGACATTTTAACAATATTCTAGTCCATGAGCATGGAGTGTCTTTCCATTTGTTTGTGTCATCTTCAATTTCTTTCATAAGTGTTTTATACTGTTCACGGTACAGGTCTTTCACCTATTTTGTTAAGTTTTTCCTAGATATTTTATTTTTGGTGCAGTTGCAAATGGTGTTGGATTTTTTGTTTTAATTCCTCTTGCTGCAACTTCATTGTTAGAATATAGAAAAGTTATTGACTTCTGGGTATTGATTTTTTATCCTGCCACTTTACTTAACTTGTTTATTACTTCCAGTAGTTTTTTGGTGTAGTCATTAGGATTTTTCTATATATAGTATCATGTTGTCTGCAAGTAGTGACAGTTTAATTGCTTCTTTACCAACCTAGATGTCTCATACTTCCTCTACTATGTTGAACAAAAATGATGAGTGAACATCCTTATCCTATTCCTGACCTCAGAGGGAAAGCTCTCAGTTTTTCACCATTGAGTATGATGTCAGCTGTGGGTTTTTCATATATGGCCTTTATCATGTGAGGAATATTCCCTCTAACCCTGCGTTGTTGAGAGTTTTTATCATAACTTGAGATTGAATCTTGTCATATGCTTTTTCTGCATCTGTTAAGATGATCATAATTTTTACCCTTCATTTTGTTAGTGTGGTGTATGACATTGATTGATTTGCAAATATTGAAGCATCTTGCATCCCTGGAATAAATCCTACCCAATTATGGGGAATGATCATTTTAACATATTATTGTATGCAACTTACTAGTATTTTGTGGAAGATTTTTGTATCTATGTTCATCAGGGATATTGGCCTATTTTTTTTATTCTTGTGGTGTCTTTGTCTGTTTTTGGTATCAGGGTAATACTGGCCTTGTAGAATTTATTTAATGTATTTGGAAGCTTCCCTTCCTCTTCTGTTGTTTGGAATAGTTTGAGGAGTATAGGTATTAACTCTTCACCTGTCTGGTAGAATTCCCCTGTGAATCCATCTGGTCCTGGGTTTTTTCTTTTCTTCTTTTCTTTTTTTCTTCTTTTATTGCCATTCAATTTTGTCACTTGTAATTGGCCTATTCAGATGTTCTATTTCTCCCTTGTTTAGTTTTGGAAGACTATGTTTCTAGGAATTTAACCATTTCATCTAGGTTGTCTCATTATTGGTATATAACTTTTTTATAGTATTTACTTACAATCCATTGTATTTCTGTGGTATTAGCTGTTACTTCTCTCCTGATTTTTTTTTTTTTTAGTTTGGGTCCTTTTTTTCCCCCCTTGATGAATGTGGCTAAGGGTTTCTCAACTTTGTTTATCTTTTCAAAGAACCAACTCAGTTTCATGGATTCTTTTTTGGTTTCTAGGTCATTTATTTCTGCTCTAATCTTTATTGTTTTGTTTGTTTTTCTTTAGTTCCTTTAGGTGTAAGCTTCAATTGTTTATTTGAGCTTTTTCTTATTTCTTGAGGTAAGCCTGTATCACTGTATACTGTACACTTCTCTCTCAGAACTGCATTTGCTGCATCCCAAAGACTGGACCATTGTGTTTCATTTTCATTCATCTCCATGTATTTTATTTCTTCTTTGATTGCTACATTGACCTACTGGTTATTTGGTATCATGGTATGAAGTCTCTGTGTGTTTGTTTTTTCCTTTTTCTTGTGATTTATTTTTAGTTTCATACCGTTGTGATCAGAAAAGATGCTTGGTATGATTTCAGTCTTCTTAAATTTACTGGGGTTTGTTTTATGATCTGGTTTGTGATCTATTCTGGAGAATATTCCACATGCACTTGAAAAGAATGAGTATTTTGGGGGCATATGGGTGGCTCAGTCCTTAGGCAAATGCCTTCATCTTAGGTTATAAAGGGGGTCCTGGGATCAAACACCACATTGGACTCCACAATTGGCGGAAAGCCTTTTTCTCCTTCTCCCACTTCCCCTGCTTGTGTTCCCTCTCTCACTGTGTCTCTCTCTGTCAAATAAATAAAATCTTTTAAAAAGAGTATTCTGTTTTGAGATGGAATGTTCCATATATATCTTTTATGACCAAAGATGGTCAAAGACATTGTTTCCTTATGGATTTTTCTGTCCATCCATTGTTGTAAGTGGGTGTTCAAGTCCCTTACTATTATTTTAGTACCACAAATTTCTCTTTATGTCCACTTATGTTTGCTTTATGTATTTAGGTACTCCAGTGTTGGGTGCATAGATATTTATCATTGTTATACCCTCTTGTTGGGCTAATCCTTTTATCATTATGTGATAATTGTTGTTATAGTCTTTGTTTTAAAGTCTGTTTTGTCTAAGTATTGCTACCCCAGCTTTTTTTCCACTTCCATTTGCATGGTGAATGTTTCTCCATCCCTTCCCTTTCAGTCTTATATGTCTTTAGGTCTGAGTATAAGTTTCTTAGGCAGCATATAGATGGGTCTTGTTTTTTTATCTACTCTGTCACCTTGTGT
Organism: Spilogale gracilis; assembly: GCA_004023965.1. NCBI lineage: Eukaryota > Metazoa > Chordata > Mammalia > Carnivora > Mephitidae > Spilogale > Spilogale gracilis. The sequence continues at coordinate 11,220 of PITA01008437.1, forward strand.
CTTTTGGTTGGAGCATTTAGACCATTTACATTTAAAGTGATTATTGATAAATATATAGTTTTTGCCATTTTTAAAATTCATTTTCTTGTTGTTTTATTTTTCCTTCTTCTCGTTCTTTGTAATTGGTGAGTTCCTATAGTGTTGTATTTAGCTTTCTTTTTCTTTTTTGTATTTCTATCATAGGTTTTGGGCTTGTGGTTACCATGAAGTTCACATACAACATTCCAAGTAAATAGCCATCTATTAATTTGGTGGTTATTTAAGTTCAAAGCCATGCCAAAGGGGGAGGGGGGGTGGTCTTTTCCCTCTTCTCCTCCTTTTTTACTCCCTTCTGCACTTTTTATGTGTATTTTGTGATATTTTATATCTTTAATTTATAATTTTCTTATGTTTAATTATGACCATTTTTTTCCACTTAAAGAAGTTCCTTTAATGTTTTTGTAAAGCTGATTTAGTAGTGATGAACTCCTTTATCTTTCATTTGTCTGGGAAACTCTTTATCTCCTTCAAATCTGAATGATAATCTTGTCTGGTAGAGTATTCTAGGCTGTAGGCTTTTTTCCTTTCAGCACTCTGCAAGCCAGAAGAAAGTGGCAAGAGATACTCAAATTTTCTGCTGAAAAATCAGCTAATAGCCTTATAGATTTTCCCTTCTAAGTAATTTTTGTTCGAATTTTTTTGCTCCTTTAAAATTCTTTCTTTATCTTTAACCTTTGACATTTTAATTATTACGTGCCAAGGTGTGGACCTCCTTGGGTTCATCTAGCTTGCAACTGTCTGTGCTTATTGGACTTGGATGTCCATTTTCTTCCATAGATTAGGGAAGTGTTCAGTTATTATTTTTTCAAACAAGTTTTCTATACTTTCCTCTTTTTTCTGGGATCCCATAATGCAAATATTTGTTCACTCCACATTTCCATGAGATCTCTTAATCCATTAATTTTTTTAATTCTTTTCTTTTTGCTGTTCAGCTTGTGTTGCTCTCCATTCCCCTGTCATCCAGGTTGCTGCTGTGTTCTTCTGCATCCTCTAATCTGCTTATTTCAGTTATTGTACTCTTTAACTCTGATTGGTTCTTTTTAATATTTTTTATATCTTTATCAAAAGTCTCACTGAAATCTTTCTCCAGCCCAGTATCTTCACAATTATTAAATTCTTTATTAAGCATGTTGCTTATCTTTGTTTCATTTAATTCTTTTCTGAGGTTTTTAAATTTCTTTGGGAGCATATTCCTCTGTCTCTGCAATTTGCTTGACTTCTGTGTTTGTTTCTGTGAATTAGGCAGAACAGTTACTGATCCTAAACTAGAAGGGTGGTGTCCCTTCGCAGACTGTGTGTTTTGTGACTCTTCTGGTGGCTGTAGCTGTAGCTGTATATTCTAGTTATTTGTTTAAACTGTGGATTTTTGCAAAAAAAATAAAATAAAATAAAATTTGAAAGAAAAAAACAGGAGGAAATACAACAAAAGATATATTTTTAAATTTAAAATAAAAACCTGTTTTAATTAAAAAATGTAAGATAAAAATTTAAAAAATAAAATTTCCCAGCTCATTTTCTGTGCCCTGGGGCCACAGAGGCTGGGTATGGGCTTATGGACCCTGGGCTTGCTGATGTTGCAAGCCCCCTCTGATGACTGAAACCTATCATCTACAGAGTTGAGACATGCATTTTCTGGCATTTAAACCCACTGGTTGTTGTGTTTGTACCCTGCTCCACTCTGGGCTTTAAAGGTGGAGGGGGTAAAGGGAAGAGAGTGTTCCCACCACTTTTTGGCCCTTTTAAACTGTGGCTTTTGTGTGTATGTGTCTCAACATCACTGAGAGTGGTGTGGGCTTGAGGACCTTGGGCTTGTTGAGGTCAGTGAGGTCAAGAGCTCCCTGAGACAACCAGACCTGCCCATCTGCTGGTCAGACATGCTTTTACTGAGGTTTTAAGGTGGAATGGTAATAATGAAACCATCATTTTCCAGTCCCTCTGACTTGGAGAGCTTAGCCTGCAACTCCTCTACCATGTGGCAGAGTTCTAGTGTTGTTTCTTTTAGATGTTAATTGCTCTTTTAAACTATGGCTTATTTTCTGTGCCCAAGAACAGAGGAATCTGTTCATGCCGTCTCAGTACGCCGCATCTCCACTGCTTTGGTTTACCTTTGTCACTGTGTCTCCGTTTCTCTTTGTGTTCTCTTGCCATTCTCTCTAACTTTGGTTGTTCAGTAGCTGCTCAGTCAGCCCTTTGTTTTTTGTTTTTTCTTTTTTCCCCCAAGAGCAATTTTTCTATTAATAGGTATAATTTGATGGGTTCCAGAGAGAGGGTAAGTTCAGGGTTGCTGTCTTGAACTGGAACCTAACAGTCTCATTTTCTACTTCCTGTACCATTATAATTATGCCACTGTTCAGTAACTTTTAAGAAAAAGTCTAAAATAAGATACTGTGTTTTTTGTTGTGTCTCCACCTTCATTTTATTCAAGATGTTAGTAGATTTTCATCAGCAAATCTTAAAAGTTTTTGAAACAGGTAAAGATTTTAATATTAAGGGGGGAAAGGAGGGAAAAATATGGTAGTGTTATATAGGTTGTGCAGCCACAGTAAAGAAAATTCACTCCTTTTACCTTGGTTTATGAGCATGTATCTTATGAGCTTAATTGCTAAAATTCTCATTTATCATTCTCATCGTAGAAAATTTTGAAATCTAGGTTTAAAATCCTGTCTACTTTTAATAGTTTACAAATCATTTGCTATGAATATTAATGATAAAAGTTGGAAGGTTTGCTTTATTCATTCCTCTTTTCCCCTTCGCAAGGGTGTTTTGAATTGGCACCAATTTCTTGAAGGCCCCAAGGGTGTTGAAAATGCTCGGTTTGGTTCAGCGATTGCAGCTCTTTCAGATATCAACATGGATGGCTTTAACGATGTAATAGTTGGTTCACCTTTGGAAAATCAGAACTCTGGAGCAGTGTACATCTACAATGGTCAAGAGGGTACCATTCGCACGAGGTATTCCCAGGTAATCCTTGAGTTCCATAGTGGTGTATTCACATGTGAGTATTCCCATGTTAGAGCTACAGAGTACTGTGCAGACATTCTGATCCATCCCACTTATTTTTAGAACTTTATTCATTCATTAAGTAAACATTTAGAGAACCTCCTCCTATGTATCCTAGGTTCTGGAGATACTGTAAAAATAGGGCTGATAAAATTCTGCTCTTTGCAGATTTTACATTTTTTTGTGGAGGAGACAGAGGTGAGATAAAGTGTTCCAGATCATAATAAATTATAAGGCATTGAAAACGTTTATTAAATGTTCAAGGATGGAAGTTATTAGGTAATTGAAAAGGTGACCAAGGGGGCCTCATTGATCAGGGAACTTTCCAGGGAAGTCCTAAAAGACTAGGAGAGAGTGGGCTTTGAGAGCAGTCACACTTGAGTTTGCTTCAAATCCTGCTCAGTCCACTGATCTGCTGCTTTGTGATTTGTATGTTAAAGATTCATACTCTTCCTTTGATGTGGCTGCAAGGATGATAAACAGATGAGAAAAGCTGTGATTGAAAAAATCAATGAAATTTTATGGAGAATAAAACAACCTGAGAAGTGGCTATATAGAAAATCTAACAGTGCGGTGTAGAAGCTCCCTTTTTTTCTATTTCAGTTATTACATATTATAATTTCATATCAAACTTGCTCTTCCAGAAAATCCTGGGATCTGACGGAGCCTTTAGGAGCCAGCTCCAGTACTTTGGGAGATCTTTGGATGGTTATGGTGATTTAAATGGGGATTCCATCACTGATGTGTCTGTTGGTGCCTTTGGGCAAGTTGTTCAACTCTGGTGAGTCAGTTGAGAGCCAGACACAAATTAGCTAACTAAAAGCTGACCTACTAAGTAGAACAGATAGCTGTGCTGAAACTGTAGAAATGCCACATGCATTCTAGCAGAATTAGGACAATTAGATGTCATAGTTTACATGTCAAAGACAGAAATGTGTTTTCCCTTGTGCAAGGAAAAAAAAATGTTTAACATTGCCATCAAGTTCCTCTTCTCTATATGGTGAGCAGATAAAGGAAACAGAAAAGACAGAGCATTTAAAATGGTATCCAAGATATTACTGAATATTATCTTCTAAATAAACTTACCTCAGTTCACAGAAAGGAAGCCTCATGAGAATGCTCTAAAAATAGTGAACACTCAGACCACACAAGTGAAGTATAATTTTTCATGTGGTTATGAAGTAACTTTTAAAGTTATTAGTCATAAACAAGAAGCTATTATTTAGGTTTAGCTGACCTCTCATTGACCTCATAGGAGTTGAAGAACAGGGAGCAGCAAAAAGGGATTCAAGGGCTGTGTGATTCAAGGACAAAAATAAATATATTGGGTTGGCCAGGGATTGGAATCAGAAAGAAATTGACATACTATATATGTAAACAATGAATCTTGGAACACTACATCAAAAACTGATAACGTACTATATGGCCAACAACACAATTTAAAAAAAATTTAGTTTAATTTTAAAAAAAGCAATTGAGAATTTGATCAAGAGTCCACCTTCAAAAAATTATATTTCATTCATTTGTCTGTTAAAAAATGTGCTTTAAATGTCCAAATACTTCAAGAACAGAAAACCATCACATATTGATGTGTTTTTTCTGAGTTTAATGAAATTATGCACAATATTTCACGTGTGCATTTAAAAAATGAAATGTATTGTTTTGAATGCATCATTTTAATGAAAACTTCATGTGGGGGAGATACACAGTTCATACTTAAGACTAACACATTAAAAAATATATTTACTAAATAGAATCAGGTAAAAGTAGTATGCCATTAGGAAAATACAAGGTGTGAAAACATAGTCACAGGAGTCATGTTTTTAAAAATTTATTAAGAAATTATACCTTTCAGTGAACATCACCCTCCAGCAATCTGGTAGACTTCATCCTATATAGCCTATATAATTACTATAGTATGACACTCCCTTTTAAAAAAAAAATATTAAGCAATCTCTATACCCATTGGGGGTTTTGAACCTCCAACCCCAAGTTTAAGAGTCACATGCTCCACTAGTTGAACCAGCCAGGTGTACTGATACTCCTTTTTAATATCACCAATGATGGCCAAAATTTTTCTTTAAGGGCAAAAAGTCATGACACATGGAGTCAGATCAATTTATTGGAGTGATCAGTCAAGTTAGGTTCTTGCTATTTTTGTGGTCATATTCCAATAAGATGCTGAGACTAGATTTTCTGGGTAACATCCTGAGAATAACTTTTAAAAAATAAGTTAACAAAATCCTTTCAACCCATGCCCCATCTCCATTGGGAAAAGATTCTCTTAAAGAGACTGACCCACAGAAAACATTCACTTAGACATTTTAGATCTTGTAAGTTTGAGGACATGATATACTTACATATTAGATATTTTATGGCTGCTTATTAGGGGGCCTTATAGGCACATGATCAACTGATGAAACAATCTTTCAATTGACTCAAGTTCTTCAGATGGTACTTGAAATTAAAGAAAAAATGTTTTCTGCATCTTCTTGAGGTACTTCTCAAAACAGTGAAATTACTAATTCCTATCTGCTGCTCTGTAAATAATAAATACGATGAAGTACAAAATTTTACTGGCAGAGCAACTAGGAGATCATGTGCTCCAACTCCTCACTTGGCAACTATTATTCAGTAAACTGATAAGTTACTAAATGTTTTTTGTTTCAGACTTTTTTATTAATAAAAAGGAGACAGTATTTGTTCTATTTCACAGGAGTGTTAAAGGAGCAAATGAGGCCATGTGTATGTGAAAGCTTTTTGGATATCTAAAGGTCTGGGCCAGAGTCAGAAATCTTCAGCACCCTGCCTGAGAGACTCCCCAGCCATTTTCTGGAGTTGCCACCATCATGGCCCCATGCCACACATCAAATCATTGCTGTTGGCCATTAAGGGAGGCAACAGGGAGTCAGCCATTAAGGGAGGCAACAGGGTGTGTGGAGTCGGCCACACTCCTTAACCACAGCCACACTCAGCTATGCTCCTCGGCCATGGCCATGCTCCTCAGCCATGCCACTCTCATCTTGTCACTGCTGTCTCCCCTCCCTTTGTGGGAAGAGCAAACATCACTGTAACTGAAAAATCACAACAGGGACTGTGACTTTGTACTTCATTTGCAAAGAGGTCACTGACTCACATCCTGCGCTTAAGTATGCATCAAACAACAACCACCACAAAAAATACTAAATGTGGATTGGGCTAGTAATACAGTCACTCACAAACGCAGAAGATATTGTTCCTACCTGCCATTTTAGAGCTTTCACATGTGAAATATTGCTCCAGTGCTTAGACCGTGCTGAAAATAATTTCATAATGCTGGCCCTGGGTCCCCTAGGTAAAAGTTATAACATGTGCACTTGGCATAACCTACCTGTTTCCATTTATATCTTTCAGGTCACAAAGCATTGCTGATGTGTCTGTGGGGGCTTCATTCACACCAGAAAAAATTACTTTGTTCAACAAGAATGCTGACATAAAACTCACACTCTGTTTCAGTGCCAAGTTTAGACCTACTAAGCAAAACGATCAAGTGGGTGGGTTGACCTGAAATAATCTGTGTGGAGATGGTTTTCTCATAGAGTTTTAGTCCTGAATATAACCTATACTTTGTGTTTATGGACAAAAAGCAGTAAGGGTCATGTAGATACTACATTACCACACACCTGAGTGCCTGAGAATGGTTAATTAGGTATGGAAGATTGGTTAGATCTTCCTCTGTTGTCTCCAGAAGGTAACACTTTGCTACAGAAACTTACTATCTCTGTGACCTAGCCCTGGGCTTTCCCAACTTTATCCAAGTGTCTTTTACCAGGGGTTCCTTACCTTAAACCTTGGGCACACACAGATGAAACTGATGTTTCGCCCATATTTGATGTCGTATTTCAGCTCTGACATGATCTAGATATAATGTGTTCAGCATAAGTATCAAATATTGCTATTCTTGAGGAATTAATAGGCATGAAATAATAAGAGAAAACATAAACAATGTGCAGTTTGTGCCCAGTGTTTTAAATGCTGTAAATAATCCGGAGAAGTGACTAAAAATCTGAGATCTATCCTGTCAGCAAGAGTGAGGAAAACTGGACAAATGTCACCAGGAACTGACCTCTCTCTTGGACTGGCCGAGTCCCTCCCAACCAGTGCCCCTCACCTTCGTCTCCTGCCCCAGCCCCTGCAGAGCATGGCAGTGGAGTTAGTGCTTGATTAAACTCTGCCTTCTTTCTCTTGCTGCTTTTTCATGGGTTCTCATCCCCCTTCCATCCAATGTTGGCGCTAACCTTCAGACATCTGTAGTTCCTACAAGTGTTCCATTCAGTGGTTAACAAACCAACTTAACTTGTCTCTATATTTTCAGTCTTTGTCATGCTTTATAGCAAGATATACATAGGTTAAAAACATAAAGCAGAAATTGGATCCACATCTTGCCATGCTTTCTATATTTTCCTACTTCTCCTATGTATCTGGCATTTTTCCTTTCGGGCATTCAGACACTGATCCAACTCTGAGTAGCACATCTCGCAGGCGTGCCCTGTAGCAGGGTAGCCAGGGTAGTTGAGTCAAAAACCATTCCTGTATAAATACTAAGTGGCTAGAAGTAGTACAGCATGGGAACTACAGCTTACAACTCTGTGCTGTGTATTTGGAGGTTGCTAAGAGAGATTTTAAAAGTTCTCACCACACACACACACACACACCGAATTGCAACTGTGTGATGTGATAATCTGTTAATGTAGATGTAATCATTTTCTAATATTTATATATGCAAAATAACTACATTGTATACAATGTGTACATTGTATAGAATATTATATCTCCATTACATCTCAACAAAGCTGGTGGGGTGGGGGGGATATTAAATGGCTAGTCTGCCTAAAACATTAATTCCAGAAATATATTAGTCGGCAGAAATGGCTGACCGGTTAGCTCTCCTGGCCTGAAAGCATGGACTTGTCTCCTAAATCTTCCTCTTTTTGATAGGGCTTTCCCCCTTCTGTTGCTGTAACTCAAAAGCAGCTTTCTGCCTTCAGAGAATGTCCTTTCCTGGGCTTTCTTACCATTGGGCATTCTTTCTTACCATTGGGCACCTTTTCCTTGGTGTCTTCAGGTCTACACAGACAAGCCAGTCATGATCATTTTTCACTTTATTGTCTGGTTGTAATAGTACATAAGACCAGAATCCCAACTTCACAACTTTGGAAAGTAAATTTCTAAAGCATATGGTCTTTATTATATCAGGTGCCCACTCCAGTTGAAGTCCTTGAAGTCCTTGAAGTCCTTGATATCACCCAGTAAGATACAATAAGGCAGGGATGGTTTTTCTGTAAAGGTTTATTCGCAATAACATCGCTTTGTGATTTTTATCATAGCCATTATATACAACATCACAATTGATGCAGACCTATATTCATCCAGAGTGACCTCCAGGGGTTTATTTAAAGAAAATAATGAACGGTACCTGCAGAAGAACATGCTCGTAAGCCAAGCACAGAGTTGTGCTGAGTACACCATCCACATACAGGTGAGACCTCCATCCTCTTTCATATTTTCCTCTGAATGACTAATGAATTGTCAAAGTCTAAAAAGGAAGCTTAAGAGTTAGAAAATGCTTGCCCTTCTAATTATTGCTTTTCTTGTCTAATTCTATGAGCAGGAAATCATATTCTTTATGCTAGTATATGGTCTCCTTCTATTAATACGTTACAAGCATGAAATTTTGTTTGGGATTACAACCGAAAGGCTAAAAATAAGGTTCTTAAAGAAATCAAACATGGTGTTTTCTTAAATGTTTAACAGGAAAAGTTTTTAGTAGACTATAAATTTTATTCTAGCATTTTCCTATCAGGGAAAATTTTTACTTTTAAACTGCTGAAATAGACGATTCCTATTGTGATTTCCACTATTGGGTTTAAATTAATATAGGTGAAGAATGAGGTAAAAATTATTTGCTCCAATCATATGCCGTAGTTACTAGAGTTGACATGAATTTTGAAAAAATCTCACAAGTAGAAAAACTGTTTTTCAGGATTTCCAACAGAAAACTGATTTTATAAATTATATGACTATTTCCCCCCAGAACTCTGAAATGGTGTTTGGAAGTGTGATTTCACAGGAAGCCATTTTTAAAAGAGCTACATAAGAACTTTCCTAGAACATGGTTCTCAGAGTTCAAAATGCATAAGAATTGCCAAGAGAACTTTTATAAAATGCATAGTCTGGGTTCTCACCACCAGAAATTTGGGTGTGAAGGTCCAAGGTATATGCAGATTTAAGGAGTACTCCCAGATATTTTTGATATAAATGAATGATACAGAGATCACATATCAAAAACTACTAAATATGAATGGGAAAAATAGATTAATAAAGAAATTAAAATTAATTGCATTGTTTAATTTCTTGTTCCTGTTTGAAGGAGTCTTGTTTACAAAGGCCTGGACCTTCTTTGTTGTTACAATGCCAATTACACACATTCTTTAAAGGGCTAAAAGCCAGCTCTTATTCTCTCCTACTCTTGTGCTAAGTCGTAGATCAAATGAAACCTGTAGTCCATTCTGGGGAAATGAAGTCAGCCAAGCTGTTGTTCACACATATATCCTGTTCTTGCTGATGTGTACTTGTGAAGGTTTTAAGAAGATGTGTGTGATTTGGGTCAGTGAAGAGATGTTATTTCAGTGAACACATCATACTGGATATCAATCCCAAGTTCATCTTGTAGGCTAGTCTTACACCCAGATGAGGGCCCTCTTTATCACGTTTTGTAGAGAAGAGTTAGGTTTTACTAAGGAAGAGAGTTCTCTTGGCACTGCTTGATAGCCAGCCCCGAGCACCTTCCCATCTAGGTCATATGGTCCCAGAGATTTGGTCAGGAGACTGTAGGACTCCTGAGTCTTGGCAGTAGGAACTGGAAAGACCATAGCCAACAACCCAAAAGCTGTGTACTGTTAGCGCTTCTAGGTATTAAAATTGGGCATATCTTCTAAATATTTATAAATTGTTTATGAATAACAAGATTACAAGTGAGCTTAACTAAGAATTACTGCTTTAGATTTGTACTGAACCCAAGTCCTTAAGGTTCTTGGTGGTGGAGAGGCTAAGAGCAGAATTAAGACAGAAAAGAAGCAAGAGTCTGGAAAATCCAAAACAAGGATATTCTCCATAATGAAGAGGGAACCGTGTCCTAGCTGTGAACACACTGGTGATCATTTTCTTGTTTTGAAGCTGCCGTACCCTAGTAAACTGCCTCACTGTGTCTGTGTGTATTTAGAAGCCCTCTGATGTTGTCAACTCTTTGGATCTGTGTGTGAACATCAGTCTGGAAAACCCTGGCACCAGCCCCGCCCTTGAAGCCTACTCTGAGAAGGCCAAAGTCTTCAGTGTAAGTGCAGTTTGCCCTTCCTGGAATTCAGACTAAGAATTAAGACTAAGAAAGCTTCATAGTTGCTGCAGTCAGGTTCAAAAGCTACACAGGACATAACTTTTCAACTGTTCATCTTCTATGTGTAATGCCTTTATGTGCAAAGCTCACCAGCATGCAAATTCCATGAAGGACAGGGACTTTTGTCTTCTTCACTGCCCTATTCCCAGCCCCTTGAGCAGTGTCTAGCCCACCACACATGTTCAATAAATATTTCCTAAAGAAATAAATAACCATAAAGTCAAACACCTTGTGCTCACCATCCACTTAAAAACTGTTACCAATACCTTTGTTCTCTGCATTCCTCCCTTCCCCAATCACATCCCCGTTCATCTTGCTCCCCCAGGCAAATCATCACCTGAATTTTGCCTTTATTGATTTGTTTCTTCCTATATTGCTAATATGTGTATATTCCTAAAATGTTATTTAGCTTTGCATAGTTTTGAGATTTATATAATATGGAATAATTCTACATGTACTCTTCCACAATCTGGTTTTTAACTCAAGAGCAAATGTGTGGGATTGTTTATCCTTTTTGTAGATCCCTTTCTACAAGGACTGTGGAGATGATGGATTTTGTATCTCGGATCTAGTTCTAGATGTCCAACAACTGTCAGCTGCTCAGTAAGTCTGCTTTTGAGCTCAGTGTAAAATGTAAAAATAAGACACATTAGATCACTTTAATCATATGAATGTTTATGGAAATTTTTCCTATAAAAGTAAATCCATAACTAATAAAGACCCTTAAAATCTGCATTTCAGTTTCTACCATCCATAAAGTAGTGAAACAGTAAGAAATCTCAAACCATTTGTCTTTGGATGGTTCCTCTCCCTGCAATGTAATTAAAATCAGTGAAGAACAAAATGTAATAGCATTGACTTATTTGTTGCCCGAATCATTTTACTATGAAGATGGTTTATTAAACAACTTTCTCAGTCCTCCAAATCTAAAGTTTTATCTTATTTTTAAAATGAGTGAAGTATTTGAACACCAGACTTTCTAACCTTAATTTTTTTCCTTTCCTTTTAATAGAGATCAACTCTTCATTGTCAGCAACCAAAACAGAAGGTTAACATTTTCAATAACACTGAAAAACAAAAGAGAAAGTGCATACAACACTAGAATTGTTGTTGATTTTTCAGAAAACTTGTTTTTTGCTTCCTGGTCCATGCCGGTAGGTGATGACACCCTGGGCTCACCGCTCTTGTGTTTCCTCCCTGATGTTAATGACCATCTTGCTCACACTCAACGTCCCCATGTCCTGTATGCTGTCTGAAGAAGCACCTTACTCCTAGGTGCAATCAGTCCTAATTTGGGGGCTCCCACTAGTTAAACGACATGAGAGCGTAGCCTGGCTCAGCATATAGATCAATTCTGCTTCACAGCTTGGTCAGTTTTTCCTCTTCCCTGAGACTTGGCCAGACACAACCATAACTCTTCTCAAGCCATCTGTGGGATGAGGCTGCCATGGGGCTGCACAGATGCTTCGAGCGGCACTTGCTCCGAGAAGTTAGAGTCCCGTAGCCCAGTCCAAGCTTTGTAACCACAAGTCTTGCTACTGCCAAGCTGCTGCATTCCAGTGAGGTCAGTTAATCATGTTGACTTGATCACTATACCAGGAGCACACTTGGCGGTGGCTCCCCTCCCGCCCCTCCACTGTCACCAAGAAAAGAAAGGGAGAGGAGGGGAAAGCTGGGATTGCCCACATTCACTACCTGATAAAAGGATTAAAAATGGCTTCATCCAAGTTTAAAGTCAACAAGAAGTGAACAGATTTAGTGTTCTAAATCTGTTCTGACTTCGGTGTTTCAATTTCCTGGGCCAAATGGGAACTTATTTTAAAGAGAGAAAAAAAAAGAGAGAGAACTAAAAAAGATTCTTCATATTATAAGCACCAACATAGGATTTGTTTTCTTCTCTTGAAAGTGCAAATTTTGAATATATTGAGAGAAAGGTATGTATTAAATACAGTATTTCTAAATATTGGATTAAGGTTATTTTGTGCTTCTGAAATATAAGAACTATGATTTACTTCTAGGGGAAAATTCCAGTATTTGACCTCACTTTTTGCTTATTGGGTGTCCTGCTTAGGAATAAAAATAATATAATAACTCCCTGAACAATGTAAGATTTTCAAGTCTCGGGGGACAATAAATTCATTGTGAATTCACTATGGTACTGCTAAAATGCCCATGTGGTGTATATATCCTTCAGCATGTATCTGTGCACATGCTCTACATATTCCTTGATCATTGTTTCCTTGGTCTCCAGGTTGATGGGACAGAAGTAACATGCCAGATTGCTTCATCTCAGAAGACTGTTACCTGTGATGTTGGCTACCCTGCTTTGAAGAGGGAAGAACAGGTACACTTGCATTTCATCCTCAAATCCACACTAGCCCCTCCTCAGCACTAGTGTTCATTCACCACCATTCCATCTTCATTGTTAGGTAAACTAACCAGCTGCTATTTAGAGGAAGTTTTTAAAGTATCTCAATGTTTTAAGTTATTAATAAAAGGATTTTCCCCCATGCAATTCATTTCAAAAGCACATACAAGAAGGAGAGTTCTTTTTTTTTTTTCCCCAAATACATTGACCAACACTGATCAGAGTGCTGTAGAGTCACAGCTATCCCATGTTAAACTCTGCTAAGCAAATTTTCACATTGGCGCAGAACTTTCAAATTCTGACAAGTAGATAGGCCTGTGATGTGTTGATCTGTACATGTGACTCAAAAGGTAAGCCCTCTAATTCTACAAGTGAGGCATACTAAATACAGCAAGGTGGACGAACAGATAGTCTACAGGTTTGAAAACTTAAGGCATATACAATTCAGAATGAAATTGGGGCGAGCTTGCTTTTCTGGGGAACTTTTTTTTAATTAGTTCCTGAGTACAAACCATCCTAGATTAATAAATTTTAATTTTGTGTATAGGTGACTTTCACTATTAACTTTGACTTCAATCTTCAAAACCTTCAGAATCAGGCATCTGTCCAATTCCAAGCCTTAAGGTAAAACCTAATAAAGTCATGAATTGATGATAGATGGGCTTTAATAATATTTCTAAGTAGTTTCCTAATGTTTGTTTCAATAGCGAAAGCCATGAAGAAAACAAGGCAGATAATTTGGTCAACTTCAAAATTCCTCTGCGGTATGACGCCGATATTCACATAACAAGGTAGGTGAAACACCGAGGAGCCTCTGGCCACTGATATCACTCGGTTTATAACACATTTGGCTCGTAACTAAGGAAGTCCTCTCTATGTTCATTCTTAACTGGAAAATTTGAAGTAAATATTTTCCCCTTGTCAACTAAAACAGAATCCAGGCACAAGTCAGTCCTTAGGAGACCTTGGAGTGGGTTTATGGATTCAGAGCAACACCAGAAAAGCCAGAGAAGAAGCCCCTCTGCCCTGTGCTGTAAAGAAAGACCTCTGCGGGCCCTCAGATGAGGATCACACTTTCCCAAGGGGTCACAGAACTCTTTGGGCCCCGAGGAACTGCCGCCACCACCTCCTTCTCCATGCCTGCTTCCTACCATCCTCATGAGCTCGCGAACAGTATCTCCATCCTTGAACACTGTAGCCTGCACATATGCTTTGCACATAATAGGTCCACTATAAATAGGAAATCTTGTCATGGAAAATTAGTTTCTGGGTGAAAAATTCCTGACATTAGGGGTTTCTTCCAACCAACAGAAAACAAGGCATTTTCCAAAGGGGGTCATCTACAAAGAAATGCTGTATTCCCCTTCTTGTCTGACCTGAGCAAGTTTAATGGAAAGCATTGGCGAAATGATGCTGGTTGGTACCAGCTACCTTGAATTGTTCAGAGGGACAGGTGTCTTGAGAAGTGGCTAACACGTGTGACAGCAAAGGCAAGAACAGGGGGATGTACTCCCTTACCTCCCACTAAGAAGGGGAGCAGGTTCACAGGAGCAGACACACCGGAGCACAGCTATGCAGGTACGCATGCTCAAGGTGATGCCCACCGCCCAGCCTGGGAACCAGGGTTCTCCACCTGGGGAAGCACAAAGGCTGCTTCCTAGCACACATCAGTGATGCCTGGAAAATGTGTTGCAGTGTCTTGCCGAGAAGCCCAACAGTGTTTAGGGCCAGCAGATTTCTCTGACACGCCACATCACCCCAATCCCTAAAAGCATGGAACACATAGATCGTGCAGTAGGTCACTGAGCAAAAGCAAAAAGGAAAATGTGTCATTATGTCTACAGCATGAGACACATAAGCAAAGATGAAAGAATGCTTCTATATTGAGGGAGCTGCAAACAGCAAAAGCAGAACAAAATGCAGCCCAAGTCATCCATCCCTGAAAAATTAATCAGAAACTGCAGATTCCAAAAGGCCCCACAGTGCTAAAAAAAATTGAAGACCAATGTATCCAGAGAGATTCTTATTACCACATTACCTGATTTCTTTTTTCTTCCCACCTACATTCTTACTGTAAATGCTTTTTCTTAACACAGGCATTATAGTAGGATTCTACTCTCACACCACAGTCAACTTTTCCAGATAGTTTAACATGAAATAAATATAAGATTGAAGTAGGACTTCACTTTCAGTAACATCTTAGCTCTGTATTTTTTGTCATGATAAACTGGATTTTAAGACCATCTGATATTCTTTAAAATATACCAAAAATGTTTTTTTAATTAATGTGGAGAATTATGTGTAAACACTATAAGGGCTCCTAATCCCACCACCCAGATAATTCCTCTTGACGTTTTTTTTAAAGAAAACAAAAATCCAAACGCTACTGAAAGAAAGACAATGAAAAGTGAAGTCATCCCTCCCACCTGCTTTGGCCATTGCATAGATGGTTCAGTTATTTTTCCAGAATACCTTCCAGATGTGAGATTTGTCTGTCTACCAGGATATACGCATGTCACATGCACACACACGCACATGCACACACACACACGCACATGCATGCACACACACACACACACACACAATGGAATGATAAAATCCTTCGCTAAACTTGCTTTCTATGTAATCTCAGAGAAGTTTTTATATCAGGACATACACTACTAACTTATCCTATTCTTGGCTGGATCATAATTTATGTAATTAGTTCACAACTAATATTTGTTTTGCAGATTTATTTTGTTTAACCACACAAGTACTGTAAAAAAATTTTTCTCTAACTTTTTGAAAAAGTCCTATCCAATTATTGAATGTATCCCTTAGCAACCACTTTGATAAATGTGCAGTTATACTGTACAAATATTAGAGGTGGAAATCATGATAGAATTGTTTCTATAGCAGGAGCCCCTGAGCACAGCAAACTGCTTATAAATACATTGATCATCCACACTTACGTCATTTAAGGAAAACTTAAGTAACATGTCAAATGTCAGATTGCTTTAAAATGCAAAAGCAGAACGTATTAATTTAGAAACTAACTCTTCTTAGGGGCTCACACAAAGGTCTTCTGGGAGATAAAGGGAGTAATTCAGGCAAATACAGCCAGGTTTTCTGTTTCAAATTCTAGTCAGTATGCCTATTTTTCATGTAAAGCTGACAAATCATTGTTTCCTCTCATCTATATAACCTTGACAAATGCTATATCTATTCGAGTCTCCTAGGGCAAATTTTCCTTTTGAGAATTTGGAAAAGTTTTTTTTTAAGCATTATAAGCCCAAAAACTATCTCAGAAAATATCCAGTTCAAAATTTTATTTTTTTAGGAAATAGAATCAGCATCCTAGAATTACACTGTCCAGGGGGAATACTGATTTTCAGACTCCTATGCTATGCCTGCTACCCTCCACCCCACCCCGCACCACAGTCCCAATGAAGTTATCCTGATTGGAATGCAGCCTTAGCCCCAGCAATGAGAGGGAAGGATATCCAGTTATGTTCCAATCTGAGTGGTCCTGTGGGGGTTTCTCCGACCTGGTCCCCACTTCACTTGCAAATCTTAGTTGGCAAACCGAAGCAAAGAGATCAAATCATCTGATACCTCTGAGTTTAGTATAATAAAACCTCTGGCTCAGCCTTCATAAACATGATCTCTACACTAGTCATGCAAACAGAATGACCAACCTCAATTCAGACCAAAAGCATTAGAGTTGGCTTGGAACTAGAGAAGGATAGGGGAAGGAATAACAAGGAAAATGTATGTCCTATTCTATAGGCATCCAGTACAAAATAACTGTAGGAGCTAAAACCCAATACCCTATCATTACATTTCAGCCACCCAAGTGGAAAATCCTCTGGCTTATCAATCCATTCATCCAATCAACAAGGACTAAGTGTGTACTGCTATTAGCACACCAGTCAATGTAATAGCTACCTTGAGTTTAATCAGTTTTAAAGTAATAAATTTGTACTTATTTTAGAATCCTTACAACTGGTAAACATAGAACACAAAGAACCTTGTGGAAGGATCATGAAGGGATATGTTTTTAAGGGATTTGTTCTAATCGTGGGAACATAAGCCTATAAGTAGCATTTGTTTTCATTTGGTTTTTATACCTAAATATAAACCTTTACTTGTAATATAAGCTACAAGATATTTAAATAAAAGAAGTATTAACCTTCAAGAACAACAACAAAAGTAAAATATCTGGCTTTACAAACATTATTCAACAGATCCACCAACATAAATTTTTATGAAGTCTCCTCAGATGGGAATGTTCCTTCTGTGGTGCACAGTTTTGAAGATATTGGTCCAAAATTCATCTTCTCCATTAAGGTTGGTAAGCCCATCATAAAAAAATAAATTGGGAGGAAGGGGAGAGGGGAAAAAATGAGACCAGAACAGAAGGAAAAAACTGAAATATACCAGTGGTTCTCAAACTTGAACATGGCGTTAGAATCACCTGGAGGAAAGTCAAGACCCATGTCATGGGATCCATCCTCCAAGTTTCTGATTCAGGAGGTCTGTGGCAAGCCTAAAAATGTGCATTTCTAGCAAGTTTCCTGGTGTTGTTGATGCTGCTGATCCCATTGCTATACTTTGAGAATCACTAGGACTCTCAATAAGTAAACAGTTGGGCTTTGTGCATAGCTATGTGTTCTGGGTAAAAATAATTGATGTATTTTGAAAGCAAATGTTCAATGTTAATCAACCAAGTATTAATATAAAGGTATTACTGTGGGAAAAGTCTCTGGAATATAATTAAATTTTTGGAGTTTATCTTTGGAGACCACTTCTATTTGAGAAGCTAACCATTTATACACAAATACCTTTAGTCAGTTTATATTGGCATTCCTAAGCAATTATAAAGATTGTTATAAATTATATAAAGAGAATGTTGTGAAAATTGCTATTTTATATTAAATTATAGAAAATTTGAAAAGTAAAAATAATTCATCTACTACCTTAAATGAATACCATTTTATTTTTTTGCATTTCCTTCTAGTCAGTTACATGGTTATAATCCTGTGATTTGGTTATTAAAAAAAAAAAATCTTTAAAAGTCCTGATTTGTGATCCAGATGCTGGAATTTATAACATGTGGCTAGTATTTGGCAACTACTTATTTAATAGGATATTTAATCAATTAGTAATAATGATAAAATAACATTCATAGGGTGTAATAAGTATCAGCACTTTTTATCAAATATCTTGTATATATTAACTTATTTAATTCCCAGGTTTGTTATAAGATTGGTAGGATTGGTATTCCTATGGTTCTTTTCAAGATTTTAGAGTAATTTCTATACCCGATGTGGGACTCAGACTCACAACCCCAAGGTCCAGAGTTGCATGCTCTACTGACTGAGCCATCCAGGTGCTCCCCAGAGTTGTTATTTAAAACATTTAATAGGGTTTAAGGAGAGCACGTACTACATGGAGCACTGGGTGTTATATGCAATGAATCATGGAACACTGCATCAAAAACTAATGATGTACTGTATGGTGACTAACATAACATAATAAAAATGTTTTTAATTAAATGTTTAACAGGAATGCCAGGATGGCTCAGTCGGTTAAGCATCTACCGTCAGCTCAGGTCATGATCCCAGGGTCCTGGGATCGAGTTCCGCACCGGGCTCCTTGCTCAGCTCAGGGGGAGGCCTGCTTCTCCCTCTGCCTGCCACTCTCCTTGCTTGTCCTTGTAAGCACGCTTACGCTCTCTCTGACAAATAAATAAAATCTTAAATATATTTAACAACCAGTAGGACATGAGAAATGGCCTATTAGAACAGACTCCCCACCAATGAGAACAAATGCTGTACCTGCATATACCCATTAAGTTGCCGATTATTTTTATTTTATAAATGAGGAAAACTGAGGTAAAGAGAGGTTAAGTACCTTGCCCGAGCCACACTGCTCATCAGGGTCAGAGTGAAGCTTCAGCCCTGGTAGCCCAACTCGACAGCAAATGTTTTTAACCAATTCCTAAGTCACAAATTGCTTACCAGTTCACATAGTAGATTTGCTGAGATTGTCCACGAAGAGACATAGAGAGCTGAGTATGACTCTAAAGTAACAAGGCTTACTGTCAAAGGGACTCAATCTTAGCACTTAATAGTTGCCCTCCATCAGCACAGAGGTTACTAATCATTTTCTTTGCAACATGTGCATGATGTAGCAATAACCGGAATGTTTTCCTCCATACTGTGCAGGTAACAACTGGGAGTGTCCCTGTGACCATGGCCTCTGTAACCATCCGCATCCCTCAGTACACCAAAGAAAAGAACCCACTGATGTACCTGACTGGTGTGCACACAGATCAGGTAAGGGCAATTGAATTGCCTATAAAAGTGTGAACTTTCAATATGAAAATACCCCATGAGGTTAGGGTGATCATGACTGATATCTTACAGATGGAAAACCGAGAAGATAAATGCTATGCATCCTGAGTGCCAATTAACTAGCAACCAGTTTCTTATTAGGAGCAGGTTATTGTTATAAGGAAGCAATTACAGATGGCAGAAGTTATTCCTAAAGCTTGGTTTTGCCCAGGTGAAGATCTGACTTTGTCAGCGTCCTGTTTATGGAGAAGTTAGTTGACTGCCACTGTGGGAAACTAGCTGGTCTTTAAAGTGACAGCCTCAACTCTCACCTGGTAGTGATCAACCCTGGCTCCTCACTTTCATCAGCTGGGTTTCTTGCCCAGTCTCAGGCCCTCCCGCAGTCAATTAGATCAGAATCTTCAGGGCTAAGGCTCTAGCACCAAAGATTCCTTAAAAGCCCCCACTCCCAGTAGTTCTAACACACAGCCCAGGTTGAGAAGCACTGTGGAGCCAAACCCCTTGGCACTGGCTCAGCCTTGGAGCTGGCTCTCCGGAGGTGTTCTTCCTGTGGGGTACACAGGTGACGACAGGAAATCAAAGTCTTAACATGGTCCCAGGAGAGCCCTGGATTCAGTCAGTCAATTATTATTACAAACAGTCTTGTTACATATCAGGCTGTGAGAACCAGTGCCTACTCGTTGAGTTGCATCGGGAGGATCTGAATACTTCAAGGTTTCCGTGAATGATTACAGGAAGTATGGCAGGGTTGGTGATGTGAGAGAAGCCGAAAGTCCTTCCCCCACCCCAGCATGTGACCACAGGACTTCCTAACATGTTAAAAGGAACATCAGAAATGATTTTGCTTCCTGACATTGAGTTGGTGTCCTTCCTTATAGGCTGGTGACATCAGTTGTAAGGCCGAAATAAATCCACTGAAAATAGGACACATGTCTTCTTCTGTGTCTTTCAAGAATGAAAATTTCCGGCATGTAAAAGAATTGGTGAGGACGGGTTAACGGGGTGACTCTCTGGGTGATTCCATGTTTGTTCTACCTGGAAATCAAGGCATTTCTTCTCTCCTATCACCTCATATTACAGAATTTTCTCATTTTGGCTTTGATGGCCTGTATGAATCAAGATTTAGAAAATACACTCCCAATTCTAGGTCATTGGGATTAGTATGCCAGTAATATAAAATCCAACTGCCAGATTTCATTAAATCAGAAGGATTCCATGTGAAACTACTGTTTTGTATCAGGCACTCTGTAAGCACTACAAGAGCTGTGAGGGAACTGCACATGTGCTTTGAAGGTGAAACTCCTTACATCTCCCTTCCACATAATCACTGAGGTCCTTTAGCTACTAAAATGCCTCTCTGGCCATCCTTCTCAGTTTTCCAATATCTTAGTATCTCCTGCTCCAGAGCAATGTGCATTTCCTTGGAAAGAGGCTAGTCTAGCATCTGGTGTGGTGCTTGGCACATATTAAGAACTGCAATAGTAAACCTTTAGCAAATAGCAACCTTAAACTGTAGTTCTCCGCTAGGAACAACATTGAAATTCTGGTTTTCATTTACTGAAATTGCTTTATTTTGTGACAGATGGGGGTGGGGATGGGGGAGAATAGAATGAGTTTCTTTTTTACAGTGTACTTACAGTGTAAATATGGTTTAAATCTAAACAGTAGTATGTAAAAATGCCCAGGAGAAACTCAAGTCAGGGTATGCCAAAATATACTTCTGAGCATTTTCCTTACTTTTGTGAAAATGCTGTGCCTTGTAAAAATGGCAACTGCTCACTGTAAACAACATAAAATACAATAAAGAAAGCCCTCTAGAAGTCTAACCACTGACCATTCAGTATTTAATGAACATCTCTATACCTATAAGTATTAATCCACATCTAGATAAATGTACCCTTTTACATAAAGGAACCCTATCTAATAGGTCAATATATCATTGACCTTTTTTAATAGACTTCATTTTTGGAGCAGTTTTAGGTTCACAGCAAAACTGAGTGGAAGGTATAGAAATTTCACAGCTACCTTTTGCCCCCCCACCATGTGGATGGCCTCCCCCCCACTCTCAAAATCCCCTCCCACATCAGAGTGGTACAGCTGATGAACCTACATGGGCACATCATAATCACCCCAAGCCCACAGTTTACATTAGCATTCACCCTTGGAGGTCGGACAGTCTATGGATTTCCACAAGTATAAAATGACATGCATCAACAATGATAGTGTCATACAGAATCATTTCACTGCCTTAAAACAACTCTGCGCTCCATCTATTCATCCTTCCCTCCTCCCTAACCCTTGGCAACCATAATTCTTTTACTGTCAACTTTTTTTTTCATCTAAGGAATGCATCTTTATCAATTACGTTTATGAATAAATTGCACTGCATTTTGTCCATGTACAATAATTTAGCTAGTACCTTATGGATAAACACAAATCTCATTTGCGGGGCGGAAGTGTTTTCACTCTCAGAAACAGTAATACAACAACTAGGTTTGACGTACTCTTCTCCACACATTTCTGATTATCATCCATACAGATGGAAAATGGCTGGGCCAGAGGGCATGCACTTTTTACGTAGTGCCCCAACCTCCTGAAGAAGGGTTAGAAGGTTCAAGGACATTGCCTGTTTTCCTAGATCCTTCCTAACATGGGGTTTTATCTATCTTTGTAAAATTTTAGCATTTACCTTTTTAGCCCATACTAACTTTCCTATCACCACTGACTCCACCCTGAAAGAACTGCGGAACTGCTTCATGTGGTAATGTTACCTGCTGGTTGAAAGACCTTCAAGTCAAAGGAGAGTACTTCCTTAATGTATCGACCAGAATTTGGAATGGGACCTTTGCAGCAGTAAGTATAAGCTTTATTTGTTGGGCTTATCAATAGCAAGGGTGCACAAAGCTTCATTCTCAATAAATTCATACCCTTCGATAAAAGTAGTATTCTGGTTAATATCAGCAATGCCCAGATGACTCAGAGCAATTCTACCCTTGAAGACAATAGGCTTCTACTCCCTTTCCAAAGCTTGCTCAACCTGGCTGTGCTCAGCCTCACCTGGGGGTGCTTATAAAGCATCCGCTTCATAGACTCCAAGTCACCATTAGAATGTCTGAGATGTCGTACATTAGAATGTCTGAGATGTCGTCAGGATCCCGTGCTGTCCTGGGGCACAAGGGGCCATCTGGTTTGTCTTCATCCTTGTGCCTTTGTTAATTCTGCCTTCCTGGTCACTTCTAACATGCCCACATCAAAGTGCTCATGTCCGTCTCCTTCCCTGAGCTCCAGCTAATCGATCTCAGCCCGCCATGTAGATGAATCCTGCCATGGAGACACTCTGCTGTCCTGTTTTACCTTTTCTCGGGTGAAAGTCCAGTGTACATACACCTTTTTTTAAGTCCTTCCCATCTCATGAAAAGTTTGAAGACAGGGTCAAAACAATGCCAGTGGTTTTTTTTCATTTGGTATGTGTGACTCTGCAGGAGTCATATCTACTTTTAGTTGAGACTTTGGTCACCAGAATCAGTCTGGCATGAAAAATAGGACAGGCAGGGTTTCTTAAAGTGAGCTGTGTAAGCAGCTAGCTAGTCATTTTATCAACACTGGCTCTGATCAAGGTAGCCAAAAAAAAAAAAAAAAAAAAAAAGTCTGACACCTTCAGAGGTCCTCATAGCTCTTGTGGCTTGCCTTTTTTTTTTTTTTTAATAATGAATCCTCAAGGTGTTTACCAACCATACTCTATTCCCTATTTTCTAACCATTTCATAAGCTCTCCGACTACCCCATTTTCCCTGCTATGGAGTTTTAAGATTAGAAAACTAAGTTCCCTCCAAACTTGTCCCTGGAACCAAACTATGAACAATATTCTTGGAAAAAGGCATAATAGAAAGAGGAACAGTTAAAGGCAGAGAGGGTAAGAGAGAAGTGGGAGAGCACAGGAGTGAGGAACTGGGTTTTTTTTTGTTGTTGCTTGCTTGCTTTTGTTGCTGGCTCCACTCGCTTTCAAGCCTTTCAGACCCCTCTAAATCCTGTAAGATGGGAAGCATGCAGTGAGTTATACCACCGTCCCAGCTGATATGGTCTGGTGCCAGATTTCACCAATTGGTTCTTGTCTCCTTGGATTTGAGGAACAAATGTTTTCCTAGCAATCTTTGCCAACTGGGAAGAAAAAGTGACTGTTGCAAATCAAAATGCAATCATGCTGGCTCTGTAAAAAGCATTTGGGTTTTCTTGAGTTTAAAACTACATTATTTTAACTGTAAGATTTTTAAAATTGCCTTCCCAAAAGTTGTCAGGAGCAGCAGTTTCACTTCTGGGAGCAAATTTTTGAAGTTATGCTTTTTCAGTGGTTATGGATGAGCTGAAAACCCCCCATGAGAGGTAGTGTCTGTGGAGTCCCACACATCTTCTGCCTCCACGAAAGGTCAAATGTTTATTCTCACCTTGTTTTCAGCTATTTCAACAGTCAAATGGATGTTCTCAGGCCACCTAGGATATACAGTCTGAAATACAAATCTCATTTCCTGTATGAGAGTCCATTAGCATACTGCCTTTCACCCTTTTCCTGATGCACTGCAAGTGAACATTCCCATGATTTCTTCATAAAGTGACTGCTCAGGTGCCCCCATGAATGGCATGGTTGGCTACCGTTCAGAAGGCAAAGCCCTGTGAGTGCTAGCAGGTGTGCTACTTCCCTCTCCCAGGCACCCCTGGCGTAACTACCACTGTTCACCCTGCAGGTTACTGCATGCACAGCTGTGCAAAGGGGCAGGCTTGGGAGGTTGGATAGATCGGTGTTGTGAAGAGATTCTTTTTAGTCTACAGGGACTGTGACACCAGCATCACTTAATTACTCCTTTTCCTTTTAAAGGAAACCATTTCAATACTGTGAATGTTTCCCAATAGTAAGTGCTTGAGATACAAGGGTTCAGGTTTCTGTTGCAATCTTCCATCTTGAGAAAATTAAAATTAATCAGACTGAGCCGGGAGAAAGGAAATAAATTGCTCACTTTTTGGATATGCATTCTCTTTCTGGCTCCCAGATATAATTTAGCAGATTACTTCATGAAGTATGTTGAAACATGTGCCTTGGTAACCAGAAAAACTGAGTCCTAGTAGCGAGAGCACAGGAAGGCAGTTCTCAAATCTGGCCATTGTATGCTATTTCAAAGTAAGCATCAGTCCCAACATTTGCATTACAGAAAAAACAAAATACACATTAATAATGTATCCATTAAAAATCATCTTTTCTGTAACTAGATCAAGGAATACATGTAATTTCATATTACATGTTTACCAGTAATAGCATAAAATGTGTCCTTTCTCATATGCCTGCCCCAAACCCAGTATTTTATAGAAACACAAGTTAGGAAATCTGAAATTATTACTGTGTAGCTTGACCAAAGGGGCATGTTGTCTCCTGCTAACACGGAGGGCCAAGTTTAAGTGTACTTTTAATGTTTTAAATCTAATTTTCCATTATTTGACTTATTCAGGTAAATATATAAAACCTCAAGCTTGTAATTTTTCCTCATGATGCAAACTTCATAAAGTTTTTAAAAATCTGAACCATGATCTTTTCCAATTAAAAACTTCATTTCTACCTCCTGTTTTTCAACCATTTTCAAGGTAGAATCACCTGGAGAGTGATTTTTAACCTAGTGATACCTTAACTTTACCCCCCAAGATTTGGTTTAATTTGCTATTATGGCCCAGAGATCCATGTGTTTTCAGTTCCCCAGCGGCTTCCCACGTGTGGTCCTACACGTATCATCGATTTAGGAACACAGAGATTCTTGGGGCTTCACAGGCGCCATTTCCTCTTATCATTTTCCAAAGGGAAATAAATATAAACATGCCAAAGCTTTGTGTGTTAACTTCCATGAGGATACAACCTATTCTTGTGTTCCAGTCAACCTTCCAGACTGTACAGCTGACAGCATCTGCAGAAATCGACACCTATAACCCTCAAATATATGTGATCGAAGAAAACACAGTCACGGTGAGCACATCCTGTCATCCCAGCGGGCACTAGTCTCTGATGAGCACTCGTTTCTGAAAACTTAAGAGTGGTGGTATTTCTTTCCTACACATCTGTAGGAGTTTCTAAGTGAAACTCTAAAAACCTTTATTATATTAGGCTTCTTGGCAAAGTTGTTTGATACTCAAAAAGTTCAGTGATATACTCACCTTCCACACTCCCCCATGGCCCCCAACCCATGCTGGTGAAGCCGAAACAGAAGGGACAGGCCACTGCAAGGCACAACAAAAGAAGCTCCTGCTGTTTGTGGCTTCCCAATCCAGGCTTCAGCCAGCCTGCCAGCTCTTCCCTTCTCTTCTTGCTTTCACAGCACAGTCTCCATCTTAGGCCATGACATTCAAGTCATGCTTATTTGAATCATGTACTTCATTGTTTAAAGAGAAGTGCTTAAGTATGCTTAATAAATAAGGCATTTATTAGAGGGTTCTGGAATTTTTTTTTTTTTTTTTAGTATTCCTTATAGCTAGATACTGGCATTGTATGAAGTATCCATTCATTAGTTCTTATAGTCTAGAAAACTATAAATGTTCCTTGATTAAAAAAAAAAAAAAAAGTCTTGCAAAGAAATGTACTTTCAGAGAAAACAAAGGCTCACTGTTCCAAGGGCTGGCATGGGATAACTTTCCTTTGCAGTGAACCTCTGGTTGGAATAGGCCATATTTAGATACAGTGGGATCTCCATGCTCAGCTAATCTGCTGGCAGGGCCCTGAGCATTTTCCTCCCAATGCTTTTGTTAACAATTGGAAGCCCCAGTTTAAGACCCCGCCCCAAGACCAGACTGGTAGCTGGCCTCAGTCCACTGTTGTAGCCATTAAAAAGCCAATGGCCCTGTGAACTCTGGACCTCTCTCAATCCTTGTAAGTGGGGCTCTCAGCACTGGTGTCCCACTCTGGCCCCAGGAGAAAGGATTCCAAGAAAGGATCCTGTTCAACCCCTGGCTTACGACCCTCAGGAAAGGCCCACACCCTCTCTTCAGAGGCTGGGGCATGGAAAAATCAGAAATGAAGCCAAAGAAAATGTGGAGTTCAAATTCGAAGTATTATAAACTTAGCAGTACTATAGGTATTTTAAAAGTTCATTTTAGAAAAATGTAGTGTTTGAGACTCTCTGAACATCTGCTGAGGTATTTATTTTTTTTTTAGGAAAAACAATCAATTTCAATTTTCAAGTAATATATTTATCTAACAATTTTAATGAACACCAGATTTTTTCTTGATTTTCTCTTATCAATACTGATAAATAACAAATGACAATTATTGTCCATGAAAATACATTCTGAATCCAAATAATCTGGATATTTTTGAATAACATTTGGAATCCAGATAATAAACTGGCATATCCCTCTAGGTAGATGAGTGATTCTTAAATTTATTTGAATCCCAGTCCTTTTAAAAATTTGAAAGAAAAATTTTTATACTCATGGATCCCTTTGGATCCATGGACCCCAGCCTGGGAAATTCTGGAATCGACAGTAAAGGTACGACAGCCATGAAGCAATAAAGTATGAATTCAGTTACTTTACTCCTAAATTGTAAAACCTTATTTTAGCTCTTGAAAATATAAATGAAAAGAAATATAATTACCAAAAGGCAAGACAAAGTTCAGCCCAACTTATAAATTCTGTGACGAGAAGCTGCCCATGTGCCACTGTAGTGTTAAATCAATCAATAAATTGGGGTTTGCCGACTTGTTTTCCCCAAAACGCAGCTCTTCATATTCTTAATACACATTGTGGAGGACATGGCAGTGATTTTTTTCTGCAATTAGAAAAATAAACACTCTCTCTCTCTCTCTCTCTCTCTCTCTCTCTCTCTCTATATATATATATATATATATATATATATATATGAGATACTGTTTTACCATTAGAACTCTTAAGGCAGCCATTCTATTACAAAGTCACAAAGATTCCCAGGAGGTAGACATGAAGAATCACAAGTAGCCTCAAGGATAGTATATCACTGAAAAGGTCAACTTGAGCCCTAAGCCATTACTTCTACTTTTTAACAATCCACATCAAATAACTTTATTGAATTAAGTAAAAGCAATACTTAGGATCCTCGTACAAAGCTGCTGTTACTTAATCACAAGGGACCTGGGGTTGTTAATTTGTTTGGTCTTTGACTCCCCTCTCCAAGTCTGGACTCCAAATGCTGTCACTTGACCATGAGACTATGCCAGCAACCGAAGTTCCTATTTCATAAATAAACCATCTGAGGTTGTCAGAGGTGACATATCCACTAAAGACAGACACAATTAAGAAGAGAGGAAACCAGAAAACTTGTATTTCTTGCCTGTACTGTGCAGCAGCATTTTCTCTAGAAATTATACTACACAACATTTAGCTGAGGAATGAGATTAATGAGTGAGTCACATCACCTTTCTGGACCACCATTTATAAAGTTAGGGAATTTGATGAGACCGTCTCATTTTTTCTGGGTGCTACAATTAGTTAACTCAATTACTGCATTTGTACATTTACAGATTCCCATCATGATAATGAAACCCCATGAGAAAGCCGAAGTTCCGACTGGAGTTATAGTAGGAAGTGTAATTGCTGGAATCCTTTTGCTATTAGCTCTGGTTGCAGTTTTATGGAAGGTAAGAAAATTTTCATGTGTAAAAATAGGGGGCGCCTAAAGACATCTGTCTTGAATTTCCTCATCAAACGGTAGCCTTAAGTTTTATATAGTACCGCCTCCATCATAAGGGAAAAGGAAATGCAAACTTAATTGGAAATTCTCACTTATGTCCTTGAAAACAATCAGTAAAGATTTTATATCCTTGGTCTTGGTCCCTATACTTTTTCGGCTTGCCTTACATCTAGACCCCTGAATGTCTGGATCAGGTGCAAATAAGGAGACCCTGGAAAAATTTAACTTTATGCAATTCAGAATTCAGCTCAACTCCCTGCGTATTATTTCCTCACTGAAAGGCTGATACCAAGTCACAGTCTACAACACCATCCTCTCCAGAGCCCAGAAATTCCCAGGAGTGCTCTAGTGGGCGGTCAGTGGGGGGTGGGGGACCAAAGACACCATAACAAAATAGCCCATGGTGGTAAAAAAATTTTATATCATCTTACAGCTCGGTTTCTTCAAAAGAAAATATGAAAAAATGTCCAAAAACATGGATGAGATTGACGAGACCACAGAACTCAACAGCTGAGCTCCCCTCCCCGCCAAGTCTCCCACAGTACTGCAGAGCCTGGGTTTGCATTTTGCATGAATGGATTTTTTTTTAATCCCAGTGTTTTATGTGTAATGGGTAAACTAGCCTGATATTTTACGAAAACTGCAGGTCAGTTTGGAAAGAAGAAATTGGGGCTTGGGGGTGGCTAGGAGTATAAAGGGTAAAAGACTTATTTTATGTGGGGGGGAAAAGTGATCTTTCCACTGGCTGGTCCAGAGTTTACATTATAACATTCATTGTGTCGGAAAAATGAAATGCTTATCAACATGAGAAGTCTTAAAGAAAAATATAGCCTTTCTCAGATTTTTGGGGGTGGGGGGAACCCCAACCACTGAAAATGATGGTTTTTAAAAGTAACAACAAAACTGGAAGTTTTGGTTGGCATAGTTACAGAATTAGCTTGGATACTGATGTTGATGGGGAAAAAAACAACACAGGTTTTCAACTTAGGCTGCTCGTCCAAAGCTGCCACAGAGGTTATTTTAAGTGATAATTTTCTTAATAGAGTAGGGTAAAATTTGCTGTTGTCAGCCTGCAGGTGCCTTCTCAGTCCTTTGTTTGCTAGGATGTACTTATCAAAACATGCTTGGATACCCAATAGGAGCCCAAAGTATGCTTTCTGGAGGAAAAAACTTCATTTAAGGGTGGAGAGTGGGTAACAGTTTAGAAGCCAAAACACAAAACTGTGTCTAAAACCTGTAATATCACATTTATGGTAAAATCCTATCTGCTAGAGGCCCAGCCTATGCTACCAGAAGTAAGGAGTTTCCTTTCTCCTTCAGGATGCCCAACTGGCTAACCTGACTGGCTGGTAGTGACCTTGTTTGAATTTTGGGAACAGGATTTCTTAATTTCTTTGCCTTTGGCAGCCTTCCACCTTCCACACAAAACCACTCTCCCCCCTCCTGGTGTCCCCAATCTTCTTTAAGCCCCCCAAGACATGTCTACCTCTCCAGTAATCCAGAGTTAACCACCTTCCCTTGGCCCTTGACCAAATATCCCATTCATTGGGGCAGCTGCTCTATACCAGGTATGAGGAAGAAAAATTCATCTCACTTATATGAATAATCCCCTTAACTCTAGGGAGCTCTTTTCATTTATTGGCAAACAGGTAAGAAAAATAAGCCAGAGTGAATTTCTAATTGTTGGGATTTCAAGCAGTGTAAAGAAGATAAAAAAATTAAATTAAATTAAAAAAACTCCAGAATTTGCAAGAAACTACAAGGAGATACTGAAAACTACCAAATTAGCAGGTACATCCTCTATGTTTGTGTGTTGCTGGAGGACTTAAACTTCCAGAAGAATGACTGCCACCTGGGCAAGTCTGCCCCCTACCTAGCTTGTTAGGTCCCAACTCCTGAGACATTTATTTGGTCAGACAGGGATGAACCCCACTAGTCTGTTTTTTAGCAAGGATCCCAGTCACTGATGTAAATGAACTGTCTTGGGGATACACCCAGCATTTCTCCTTCTGCACTTTCTTTTCTGTTTGAGCCCACACACTCTCCAAGAAGGACTGGGAGAAAGGCAGAGGGACTATTTTATGTCAGAAACTGCATACCTAAAGTTTAGACAAGCCACTTAGCCTCTTCACACTGCAGTGTCCTCATTAGAAAATGGGAAGCCTGGGTTGTGTAATTCAGCAGCAATGCTTTTAGTTTTAAAACTCTATGCCGTCGATTTCTTATCATTACAATCCTCCAGAAACCTGACTTTGGAACCAGGTATATGCCTGAGTACATCTGGCCACCTGCCCTCCTGGTCCAACTTCGGTGAGCTATCCAAAGCTCTCTGCACTGTTTAGTGGTTTATTTTGTATTTGAAAAAGCAAAACTAGGGGGGAAAATTAGCCACAGAATGTCAGGGATTTATAGCAAAACCATGGTATTCTCTAGATATGCTAGAACCCAATTCTTATCACAGTTGTGTGGACTGAGTCCAAAACTTCTTTAAAAGAGCAGAGGAAAAATATCACTAAGTTGATACAGACTATTTAATAAACCACGCAACTACTGTACACCTGTACACACTAGTTCTTCAGGGTGCTACACAAAGAATTCTAGCAGGTCATTCCTTTCATTTTACCCTGCCCCACCTTTCTCACAGAAGCACTAAACTGAGGTCACATACCCACGGCAAGTTTGAGAGCTTTGGCCAAGCCGTGGTGTAGGTAATCTACCATGTCAGCATTGTCTCCATGAAGTAGCTGGGTTACTCCAAACTAAAACTTTTAACCACTTGTCTCTGTACCATTTATTACCCTAGGGAAGGGTTTCTCAGCCTGAGCACTACTGGCATGAGGGGCCAGGTAATTCTTACAGGGGACAGTCCTGACCGTTGTAGGACGTTTAGCAACCCTGACATCCACCAAATGTTGTGACAATCAAAAAATACCTCCAGACATTGCATCACACCTTCTAAGAAGCAGAATCACCCCAACTGAGAACCCCACTACACTAAGAGTTAACTTGTCATCAGATCAAAATTTGAGGCAGGGGCTCTAGTATTTCCCAAGCATTTTTAAGCAAAGGCAAGTATTTATCCAAGAAAATAAGGAAAAACCCATTGCATGAAAAAAAAAGTTATGTATTCCTATTCAGCCATACTTTTGTTTTAAAAATATAATATGGGGCTTAAAAGATACCATCTTAAAGTTTCCATTTCATAAATGGTATATAGATTAAGATCTGTAGAATGTGATTAAAAACAGTTGCTTCATGCACAGCTGCCACACAAGCCATCTATAAAACAGTAAAATAGTTTGTGAGGAAGCTGCCTTGAGACTTGAAATTGTGCATCATTCAGAACTCCCAACTGGAAAGAAATTTTTTCTAGCTGGCAGTGTTTTTATAAGACAGAAGTTATCTATTAACTGTGAAAAGAAAATCAAAACCAATTTATAAAATCACACAAGTGATTATACTAAAAGCTATTATAAAAGTATAATTTTACAATGTATTTATTCTGATATACAGCTATAAGTTAATATATTAAAATCTTATCAATTAAGACCTTAAACAGAAAGGGGATCCCACGAACTGAGCACCCTGGCCCCTCTTTGCTATTTCTGTTTGCACACAGAAAATACCTGCATCCACAGCTTTTCAGGATTATGCCCCTCATGTGCATTAACCGTACTCATTTTAAACAATTTGAATGACTAAAAATCTAGAGGTAAAAAGATAAACATGAGGGTAAAGTTTGAAATAAAAATGTTAACTATGTCTTTGAACCTTAAATAATAAAAATATAGCCATATGTAAATATAAAAAGATGGTTTCATCTGTACTGGATTTTGACAGATAAAGTCAAAATAAAAAATGTATATATTGCACAACTATGTTAGAATTGTGTATTTTTAAAAGAGAAATTGTTTTTTATATTTTCCTTCATGTAAAGTATAAATCTTTGTGATAAGTATAGTTGTTTTTTTTGTTAACTGGTTTTTGCTTTTCTCTCCACCAAAAATATAAAAATGTATGCATGTTCATCAAATTGTACAATTCATTTCTGAGAAATTAAACTGAAAAATCAACATTAGTATGAGAAAAACAACTATGAGAATCAAGCAAAATGTTACTTAATTGTAAACCAGTCTTTTCATACCACATTACTGAATTAAAATTGTTCTGAAAATAAAGTTATATTACTTTGGATTTTTAATTTTATGGCTTGTCTATTTCACTATATTTATCGTACGCACTCCCATGGACTCTTGAACGTGTTCTGAAGCAAAGTAAGGAAAGAGTGAGGATTATCTAATCTCTTAAACTACTATCAGTGACCACAGGATGTTCTGTAAGAACCTTTAAACTACCTTCATGGTTTAGGGACTAGGTGTAAAACCCTGCCTCTAAATGTGTGTCCACAGATAGGCAGCGTTGCATCACCTAGAGCCTGTTAAAAAATGCATATCTCAGGTGCCATCCAGAGCTACTGGATTCTACTGAGAAGTTTCACAAGATCCCCAGATGATTCATATTACATTACATTATAAAGTTTGATAAGCACTGCCCTAAAGCACAACTTCTCTCTTGAAATAAAATGTGTGCTTAAAATAGAGAGAAAAAAAGGTTGGTCAAACTACTGCAACTTCCCAAAGCAGTCATGTGAAGGGTTTTTCTTTGGGGGGGGGGGGGGCAGGGGTGTTTGTTTTTGAGTTTTAGGAGTAAGCAGGAGGGTTTAAATATTTTAAGGACTAACACATCATACCTGCTGAAGGTAGGATGTATGAGGAAAGATACAGAGCAAGCTTCCCAATTGGCCCTCACTGGACAGATGGCACATTAATGCAAAGGTTGGGTGGCATGTGCTTCCATCTACATCGATGCACAAACGTCTCCCATCCCAGATCTGGTGATCTGTCAAGTGCCTTCCTCAACTCTGCCCATCTCGGTTCTGATTAACCAAGCCATGAGGGCAGCTCACTGCGGAACTACCACCAGTGAGTGGGTCTGGTATGCACCACATTAAAATACAACTATGAAGAGAAAGAACATTAGTTTTACCACAGAATAGAACTAAATATTAAGGTTACCACTTTTGCCAAATTGGAAAATTTTGTATTTACTCATTTTTTAAAAGTAATACCTTTTACTTATTCTATGTCACTTTTTAAAAACTATAAATGGCATTTTTAAAAATTCCATCCTCATCCTATCATAACTCCTCAATATTTTAAACTCTGGTACCTATTAAACCCTGGAAATAATCTTCCTCAAAGTTAGACACTAGTTTTCATTCAAGAACCACTCCAATCCTACCTTTAAAAGGCTAACTACGTTGAAATTATGGTTCTAGCAAAAGAAAAGGAACAGACTAAACATCAGTCTCAAGCTGCTCTTACTGCAGCCCTGGCTCTACTGCCCTCTGCTGGGTCAGCTACTAACTGCACGACAGATCACTCCCGCCTTGAGAGACCTCTCACAACCTCGGTCCTCCTGTGAAGAGACTGTCAGACATCACAGCACAGGAGCAGGGGAGGCGGGAAAACCCACCCACTTGGGCATTCAGCCAGATGCTTTCACACAACTGTAAGTGCTACAACTACACATATGTCTGGTGTGTTTGATCTGGGGCACAATACTTAACACCAATAGCACTTCTCAGTGCAAGGTAGCAGTTAGGACATTTGATAGGGACTCCCTGATCTCAGGAAGTCTAGAGTCTAGTAAGAGAGAAAACTAAAAGATAGAGTCCACTGGCTAGCATCAAGGGCCACAACAAGGCAGAAGGCAGAGTAAAGGAACAGGGCTTCAGTCTGAAATAGGATAGTCAGAGAAGGCTCTCTGAGGAGGTAACATGTAACCAGGGATTGAAATAAAGTGAGGAAGAGACTGTGGGAATACCCGGAGGAAGAGCATTCTAGACAGAGGAACGAGTAAGGGCCCTACAGCAAAATAAACTTGTTGCATACCAGGCACAGCAAAGCGGGGGAGGGGGGGACTGGAGCAAGTGAGGGGCAGGTGGGAGCCCAATCACGGACTATGGGCCACAGTGAGGACTGTGGGGTTCTAGGATGGGACTGGCTCTCAGGAGGCCCTGAGGAGGATGGAGTGACTCAGTGGGAGGCACACGACTAGCAGCAGGGGACTGCCAGCAGGCAACAGCAGCAGTCCAGGAGAAATGGAGTGCTGGCTTGGATGAGGGATGTAGCAGTGGAAAACAGAAGGAGCAACTGGAGTCAAAGATATTCAGGAACCTGTTTTCAAATTCTCCAATAAGTTCATTCAGGGATCAAAGATCAACACTCAAAGTACTGGCTTCTTGACAACTATTTCTCACAACAAACTGAAATATATTGTGACTCTAATATTATATCCAAAGGACAAAACTATCCATAAAGTCACAACATACCTCACTCATTGACCATTTATCATTATTGTCAAAAAAACCAAAATCCTTTTCATTTTGCTTCTCATTGAAAAACACTTAAAACATAAGTAATCTGAACTTCCTACTTCATTCAAAAGTATGTCCACCACAGGCATCTTTCTTCACTTTTCAATTACTCTCCCACTTTTTCAGTAAAGTCTTTTCTCTATCTCTGGTTCCCGCCTGAGCCCTCATCCTGAACACCCACTTGTTTTTTTGTGTCCCTTCTGTCACACATTACTGGTGTAATATAAGAGACTGCATTTCATTAAATGGTCTTAATTTCTGAAGAAGAAAAATCAAAATATGTTTAAAGACAGAGGTTTACCAAATTTAATTTTAGGACGCTTAAAAAATGTGTGAGTTAATCACTGGTTGCCCAAAAGCATTCTTTGTTTCTTTTCCAAGATGATGATGATTCTTCATATATTTCCTGAAAAACAGAACCATAACAGGTATAGAAAAGAGAGCGGCTTAATAAATTCAACTACATCTGAATAATTCAGGCAAATGAATATCACATCTATTTAAATCTGCTACTCTAACAATCCAACAAACATTTGTATGAGGCACTAAAAGTAGAAAAATGAATAAACATGTTCCCTACATTTAAGGACTCCCAATCCAGTGGGAGAAACAATAGATAAGGAAACCTAACAAGACAAGGTACGACCACAAAATGGAATACAGTTCCATTTGGGACCATGTCAGGAGACAGCCTAATAAGCAAGGTCATGCAGGGAAAATGGAAGATCTTTAGTTTTAAACATTTTTTTTCTTTCCAAACACATCTACTACTTAAACATTTCTAAATGTTGGCAGAAGGGGTATTTCCATTGGGTGTGAAATTAAGCGACCATCCACAGAAGTTCCTAAGTAGACTGGGTTGCACCCTACTGACAACTGAGTGTGTGCCCCACCTACCTGTCCTACCCTTTGCTTAGATCACCAATGATCTCAAAGCACAGGTGGGACTAGAATCCTACAGGAATTTAGATACCTCTTGGAAGGAAGGGGAATAAGAATATATCACTCTTTCTTCTCTCCTGTTACATTCTATTCCTGAGGGACAGAAATCCAAATCTAAATTTCCTCTGAACACCTGTATGCCCCTCTCACCCTCCACAGAAAGAAAAGTAAATAGACAACTCAGCTAGTCCTCAAAGTATAAAAATGAGAGAATGCCCCAACTCCTACCCACTCTCTTATTCTGGAGGCCTGCCATCTCATTTACTTTCTAACAACTGGCTGTCCCTTCTTCCTCCCTTATAAAGAAAACTACCTCTGATTCACAACCAATGATTCACAACCCAATGTAGAATGCTCTTCCTACCTCACTCTACTCAGGAAACGAGCTCATGTAGTCCATCAAAATTATGGCAGTTTTGTTTATAGCAAAGCCACCATCTATTTGAGATTCACTAAGACCAGTTTTTCTCTCACATATCCTATCTTCAAATCCAGAGTATCCCCTTATAAGAATGGGTTTCAGTTTTTATTCAGAAAATACAGTCCCTGAATTTCACAGGTCCATTTGCTCATCTCCACCACTAACAGGTGGTAGGCGGTAGGCAGTAGACTCCGAGGAAAGACCCGCCCTCTGGTCTTCTGCTCGGGCATTCTGATCTAAGCAGTTAATTCATTCTTCAGCTTTGCTACCAGCGAAATGCTATGGGCAATTCTAGACTCTTAAGTGCAATTACAAGTTTGAGAATTCAGAATAATCCCACTATTGTTACTACACCAGGGGAAGAAATTAGGGAGTTGGGTCTTTTCATCTCTTCAGAATGTCTTCTTTAACCAAAGATTTGCTGTTCTTGATTGGTGTGATATGTTGACAGAAAGTGAGCTAGAATTTCCTATTTATATTTTAAAAGTCCACTCACTATATATTTTCTCCAAAGAGGCACTACCCCACCCTTTTGTTTTCCTAAAAAGAAATTCTAGAGTTCTTTGACCTTTTGTCTTCAGAAATCTCTGTTTTAGCTAGTGCCTAAATAGCCATGCATTATTCCCACTCTCCAAAAGAAATTCAAGGGAATTCTAATCCAAAGAAAATGAATTCATATATGAACGAATGGCGCAGTCCTGACTAGGAATTCTACTTGTTACCACCTATTGAGGCCTAATCTGGCCATGCATTCTTTAGGGCATGCACTTTTCGTGTTTAACAAACCTTGGAAAGGAAAAATTACATAAAACACCCTATTTCACAGATAAAGAAAACATGATTCTCAACAGCCAGGAAGACCCATGAAAAGAAGCTCTGTATATAATCTTATTCCTTATCTTTTAAAAATTTGTGAGAAAAATCATGTCCAAATGGCAAAAATAGATATTTTTCTTACCTTTTTCCATATGGGCACCTTGGCTTTTAAAGTATCAATGGCATAGCTCACAGCTTGGAGGGATGCAGCCCTATGGGCTGAGGACACAGCGATGATAATGCTTGCTTCTGACACTGGAACTGAGCTTTGACAAAATGAAGGGGAAAAAAAATGCTATTTCTTCTGAATCTAGTTAAAAAATCTACTATGAACAGATGACAAAAAAATTCCAGTAAAGCATCTTACAACTAAACATCCAGTTCTATTTTACATAAACTTCCAGATTAGTTAAAAAACAGTAATTGATCCCAATTGCATTCAGCAGAGAGGATGCTGAGATTGTGGCTAATTTTTTAGCATTGATCCGTTAAACCTGTCTGATGGGCACTGAGAAAAAGGCCTTTCACTGATTCTGATTCAGACAAAGCACAGTGCCAGGTAATGCCTAGAGACACAAACTTACTGCATGAGTATAATGTGGAATTTAAAATGTTAAACAGAAATATATAATTACAGAACTGATAAAATTATTATTAATAATAAAATAACTAATGGAATATAACAGAATGGAGTCCCTATTGTTGGGTTCCTTTAAAGCGTGGAACTCCATGAGTCTTACTGGTACAAAAAGGCAAACTAATTCAGTGACCTTCAAAGGCATTTACTTAAAAAATATCTATTAACAGACTTGTCATACAAACTGAGTGCAAACCATGAAACAATTCTTAAAAGGCCTTAAGGACTTTAGCACACATTAGCGCAGGCCATCTGTGCTGGGGCTTCCAGTTTTGGCACATTTGGACTTTGTTACAGCATCAGCCACTCTCCAAATGTTAACAATGTAACACCCAGAGCATCTCCACTCTGTCTGCCAGAATCATACACAAACCTCGCTCTCATGGTAATACAGGATTCCTATGGAAGATTCCAGAATCAGAACTGGTACAAGGATGGAAAACAACTGCAATTAACTTTTAAACTGCTAAAGGAAATCATACCCAAGTCTATGAAACACTGCGATGTGTTTGACTGGCCATTTCTGCCGAATGTCACTACAGATCTTTCGGATTTCATTTTCTGCCATCGGGAGATATGCTTCATATTCTAAGGTAATGACTTTTTTCCCTTCAAAGTTATTTCTTGTAGTCCCTAAAAAAAAAAAAAAAGAACAATAATATTAAAATAACACATTAATAGAAAAGAGGATTATTTTTTAGTAGACAAGCAGCATACCAATTTGTGTAAAAAGTGCTTTCAAATTTTCTAAAAACAAAAAATTGGTTAGAAAAATAAAAAATAGGGGCGCCTGTGTGTTAAGTGTCTGACTTCAGCTCAGATCGTGATCCAGGATCCTGGGATTGAGTCACACATCAGGCTCTCTGCACAGCAGGGAGTCTGCTTCTCCCTCCCCTCTCTGCCTGCTGCCCCTCCCACTTGTACTTGCTATCAAATAAATAAAATCTTTAAAATGAAAAAGAATAATTATCACAAAGATAAAGAAATAAAATGACACTGATGAGGCAAGCATAACAAAACCACTCATTAGACAAACCAAGATAGGAAACATTATGCTCCCAGAATTATCATTGTTAGTATCATCACCATTTTCCCCCCTCAAGATTCCTCAATATTTGGAAAATACAGAATTCTCCCTGCCAATATGACTTTTACCCTACTCTTTTAATGCCCTTAACATAGATTGATCTGAAGATTACTAAAATAAAATAAGAACCAAAAAAATTCTACCCACCACCAGGGTAATCTTGGCTTACTGTTCTCAGTATCTTACAATCCTCTATTAACACTGAAGATGGAAAACGCTTGCTAATTTCTCATCTTATGCAGCCAACAGATGCAGTGAAAGTGGCAACTCACCTACAAAGAGGGATACGGCACCACAGAATGGAGAAATCACCAACTGTGAGACTTCATCTATGGACAACTTCTCAGCAGTGAATTTTATTATATCTTTAGATTTCTCTTCAACTTCATTCAGATCTTCCCTAGAAGATATTAATAAACCTTAACACTGGTACTTAAGGCAAAACACCCAACCTACAAACTATTTTTCAACTTATATTTTTGTACATTAGATATTATAGAATGATAAAATAAGTGGGTGCAAAATTCTATCAAAACTCAGCATGTTTATAAATATCCCTAATGAATCAAGCAGGATATAAAAAAGAATCTCTTATTAACATGATCACTTAAAATGTAATCTATCTCATATGCCACTTTATTCCAAATTCTGGACTTGCTGCTCTTATCTCCCATCACGGTATAGGTCAGATGTCAACGCTGCCATCCATACGCATGTCACCTCTAGCCAGTACATTTCTGTGCACCACACCTCAACTGTCTTCTTCTTTTTCCAAAAAGAAGACAAGGAGAACAGAAGCAATGCTGACTCCACAGGAAGTGGGCTCATTTCGTAATCGGACATAATCCAGTTAAGTAACTGAGGAAATAAGGAAATGAATTGCGTGCCCAGCACCAGATGTCTTACAAAGCCCTTTGCCATGCATTTCTCGTTGCATTCATCAAGCATCTATTACATACTCACTAAGAGACCAACTTCACTCACTAGACAAGAACCAGGGAACAAAAAAAAAAAACAAAAAAAAAAACAAAAAAAAACAAAAAAAACCACACCTGTCTCCTGCCCTCAGGGCACCTCCAGTGGAATGGAGAAACAAAGCAATGAAGAAAAATTATATACAGGGGTAACATAAAAATAAACAGGGTTCTGAGACAGATCATGGGTGCTGGGGAAGTGAGACTGTGTAAGAGCATCACTGAAAGCCTTTCTCAAGAGATAGTATTTAGAAGTGAGACCTGAAAGATAAGCAAGCAGTCCTGTAAAGAAACAGAGGAACAAGCCCCCCAGGCAGAGACAGAGGGAGCGGCAAATGCAAAGCCTCTAGAACAAAAAAGAACAAGGTGTGCTCCAGAACCTAAGGGAAGGCTGGAACCCAGGATTCAGAGGAGGAAACGGATGGACTGAGAAGGGGCTCATGCAGGTTGTACTTTGCAGGATGAGGAGTCTGGATATAATCATAAATCCTGAGAGATTTCATTCACATTGGGAAAGGAGGCTCTGAGGAGTTAAGAACTCATTCAAGGTGATTCCAATCAGGGAATCTCACTAAATCCAATATTCTTTTCCCTATACTTCCAGCTATTGAAAAGAAAAGCATAAATTTCACATTCCACTGGATTCTAAGATGTTTCAACCTTCTGTACATGCCACCTGAGCTTCTTACAAGAACTTATAAGTAACCCAAACATGGTCTATGCTCTATGAACTTGGAACCATACCAAATTCCCAACTTGATTCTATAAGGACATGGATTATAAAACCACATAATACAAATCCTGCCAAACACTTTCAAATAATACATAATTCTGTTGAGTAATCTTCCTAATCTTTCCAAAGAACATCTTTAATCCCCCCCCCCACACACACACGTTTTTAATGGCAGCATAGTATTTTCTGAATAAATTCCAAACTCAAAAAAATATTTTTCTAAAATCATAGTGGTGATATGGTGACCAGTTTCCCAGTAAAACTGAGATACATATCTAACAAGAAATTCTATTATTTCCAAACAGTAGGACTAAGAATCCAGTCTTTATCAGTATGATGGGCAATTTGCTTTGCAATATATATTCTTCACTTTTGGGGGCACTGCTCTCCAGCAGAGTGGAGAAAAAAAAATTGGTGAAAAAAAATAAACTGGCATTCTTAGTATGTTCCTTTCTTTAATGAAACTAAGCTTTTACCATTGAGTATCATATTTATTCTTGATTTTGGAGAAAAGCCCTATCACATTAAGAAAGTTTTCTTTCATTCCTAACTTACCAAAATTTTTTAATTAGGGATAATCATTAATTTCTACACTATTTTCTCTTCAGTTGACAATAAATTAAGCCTCATTCTGTCTCTTCAGACTATACTAAGAGATATTCTTATGTATCATCCTACTTAGATAAAGACTATGCTCTTTGGGAAGAGGCACTGGGTCCTAGAGCTATCTGCAACACAGCTATAATAATAAGCTGTTTCTTTATACCTGGAAAATGGTAAGCTTTCCTGTTAGGCACAGTAATCTTTTTACTTCCTGGATATGCAGTTTTTTGACATTTCTCTGTACCGAGGAGAGCTATTATCCTGAATTAACAAATGTATTTGTAAAAAAGTACAGAGAATCCAATAATCTGAATTCAAATGTTGGTTCTACCACTTACTAGCTATGTGATCACAAATTTTTAGCTCTTCTGAACTTCAGTTTTCCTTCCAACACAATAGGAATATTAATACTCCAACATCCAGCACTGTACAAGACACATAATAAAATTTCAATAAACAATTTCAAGTGGAGAGAATGAACATGTCAAACTGACATAAAATTAAACTGCTTACAAGAGAACAGATGTAGAGATGATACATAGATACATATAAGTCTGTCTACATCAACTACTAAAGCAACAACGCTTTGCTGGTGCAGATAGACTTAAATAGAGTATATACTTAAAGCAAATCACATACAAGTTATCAACTATGTAATCCTTTTCCACAAAATTGGTTAAGAAAAACATGTCTCACACACCCAAGTGTCTCCTGAGCACTACCCTCCACTAATGGGGGGGATAATGGCAATTTCGTCTCCCGATTGAAGCTGGAGGAGTTGATCTCCAAGCTCGACATATTCTTGACGGACAGCAAATATCACCTGATTTCTGACATCAGCCAATCTGAAGGGAAAAAAGTATCATTAGAAGTATCAATGTTCTATTAGACCCCAAATCTCTTCAGTGGCAACTAAAAATACCACATTAAATATGCTTCATAAAGCACCACCTGCAAAGTTACTAATGAAACCAATTCATATTCTGCAGAGAAAGTACATATCCCCGAAGAACATACTTATTCACCACAAAGAACACAGTAAACTGCTAACAACTCTTTAATGAGTGTTGTGTCTCAGGGATTTAAACAAACCCCCCTCAAAAAAAGAAGAAAAAAATAGACTATACGACATGCAGACCAGGTCAAGAAAAAAGAGAGATTTCCTAATCAGTACATGCCCTCCCTAGGGGTTCTTCTCAGTACCCAAGTATACTAACTGTATCTCGGAATCTTCCTACAAGACCAGGTATCTCCCAACAGGAAGGTCTAAGGTATAAGGTTAAAGATAAAGCAGGACAGAGGCCCCACCTCATTTCATTGATTATCAAGGCACTTTAAGAAGCAGCTAAAAGGGGCACCTGGGTGGTTCAGAAAGTTAAGTGCCCAACTCTTGATTTCCACTCAGGTCCTGATCCTGGAGTTGTGAGATCAAGCTTCAAGTCGGGCTCCACATTGGGTGTAGAGCCTGCTTAAGATCTCTCCCGCTGCCCCTCCCCATAGTCTCAAAAAAAAAAA
Source organism: Spilogale gracilis (assembly GCA_004023965.1). Classification (NCBI taxonomy): domain Eukaryota; kingdom Metazoa; phylum Chordata; class Mammalia; order Carnivora; family Mephitidae; genus Spilogale; species Spilogale gracilis. The sequence continues at coordinate 53,258 of PITA01008437.1, forward strand.
TTAAATTAAATAAAAAAGGAATCTAAAAGATATGAAATCAAAAAGTTTTCCCACTAAACCTAAATTGTGGAGTATCTTTTACAATGTACTAAGACTGCCCAGTTTAAAAATCCATACAGACTTAAGTGACACAATAAGTATCCTGGAACTCCTTCAAATAAGCCATAATTATACTTTGTTGCCAAAAGGATTTGAGGTCGGAACAATAGCAGTAAATTATAGATTTTCAAGAACCAGAAAAAAATCAAATATGAAAACTCAATTCAGCAGTAGCTAAAGTTTTTGAGCTTTCTTTTTTTTTTAATCTTAGAAATTTCTACTTTGAAATTTCCAAAGAAGGGGCAGGACATAAAACTTAAAGCGCAAGTTGTTAATCCAATTTGTAACAATTTTATTTAATGTTATAAAAATGCAGAATCCACATTGTCAGTATTATGTAAATTACAAAGCAAATATTTTCATGGCCCTTTGTCAGTATTCCAGGTCACTATATTTTTTTTAGTAATATATCTTTAACTTTGAGAAATTGTGCAATTTTTAGATACCAGAATTCATTCATAGTTGCAAAAAAAAAAAAAACAAACCTGACCCTTTTCGATATTAAACATGGAAATAAAAACTAGCTTTTTTCTCTATTTACACATTTTTCAATGTTAAAAGGTGTTAATCATATGTATTCTACAAATGTTTAACTACCCAGGATGTCGCGCTTCTATCTCATTCCACAGCTGCAACGCTTTTATTTCTTGTGGCACAGAAATGGTCTCTGAGCGAATTCCTGCTATCTCAGCACTTTTTGCAAAATACAACACCTCAACCTGAAAAGGAGAGTAAATACCTTTAACAACAACAGTAACAGACCTCTTCTGTCTCAGTGGGTTTGCTTTCTTTCCAATTACTTTACTGAAAAAAGTTAGTATAATTACAAGTTAATTACAAGCTAATTTAACCATGAAGGTAAGTTGTTCTTTGACATAAATTATAACACCTTTTATAAACACTTAAGCAGTGAACTGATGTCTCAATCAAGAGATAAATCACACAAATAAAATAACCACAAAAGGAGACACGTCTCTCACAGTTGTCATATGACCCTTGATTCCAGTCCACATTACATCGAACCCAGCTGCCAAGGACTGAGTTATGCAACCTTCAAACCCCGACGTTTGTAAAGGCAGGTGTTTGATATACAGGTTAAACTGGTATTCTAGAACAAACCTATACCGTAAGCCTGTATCTAAGAGATCTGGCCAATTAAATAACCCACCTGTCCCAGTGTGCAAATTATTTTCTCCGAAATAATCAGAGGTTTGCAAATGATAAAGGGTTTGCAAATGCATACATGAAGAACTTTTTTTTCACAAGAACTTTTAGTTAAATGCATGAACTTGAAAACTGTCTTTGCCAAAACATATAGTCATAGAAGCACGGGGGCGAAGTCGCGGGGGCCTTTAGAAACTGTCACCCCGGAAACCAAGAGTTGTGGAGGGGACCTGACCTTCGTTCGGAGGACCCAAGTAAAGCCTCCGCAGCCCGGAGGGGCAGCACTAGTGGTAGTGGGCGCGGCAGCGGCCGTAAGACTGGACTAAGGTGGTTTCGGTGAGGACCTGGCTGAGCAGGGCCGGTTCCGTGGAGGGAGGAAGGAAAGAGGCAGATGCACCCGTGAGGGCGCCCCACCCTTACCTGACATCGTAACACCATCCCGCCCGGACCCCGGATCTGGTAACCCAGCCGAGGAAGCGCAGCAAGGTCGACTGAGGGCGCAGGCGCAGTCTGAGGGCTCTTTCCGCCCGCACGGGGCCTGCGCAAACTAGCTCCGCCCCGCTGCTCTCCCCGCGGGTTTCTAGCCGCTGACTGCTCCGTGAAAAACTCAATTTTCACTTGCTGGTGGGTGGCGGTGGAGAGCTTCAGCTATAGGTGTCACGAAATGAGGGAAGGACTGGCCGTTCGTGCCCGTCTTCTTAGATGAGAGGCCGAGGTGCGGGAGAGCAGACACCGATCTTTACTGGACACTTGTCACCTGCGTCACGGAAGTTCGGCTTTCCCACTTCTTCACCTGTAGGCTTGTCTTTGACATTTCTTATCTACCCCGACATCCGGTGTATGTTTAATGTCCCTTAAAGGCAGAACATTCCAATTATCAAGAGTGTTCGAATTGTGTCATTTTACACTTTCCCGGTTTATTAGCTGCTGAGTAGTTAGTCCAATTACTATGTATCCATCCAGCATTTCCACTTTTCATCAGCAAGGACTCTGTTTTCTTTTATTTATTTATTTATTTATTTACTTATTTATTTATTTTACAGCTTTTTTTTTTTATTGTTACTAAAATTTTTTTTCCAGTGTTTCAAGATTCATTCCCCATTCGCCACACCCAGTGCTCCACACTTTAGGTGTCCCCAGTACCCACCACCAGGCTCTCCCATCCCTCCACCCAGGACTCTGTTTTCAATTGCTTACACAGTCTTGTGGTTATAAGCTAGGCCCCCCTCCCCTTGAAATTCACAGTGCTGGATGTGAGACAGCCATAAGCCATTAATGGTAAGACAGTGTACCAAATGCAATACTAGAGGTACATGTTGTATTTCAGAGAGTGGTAAGGGGAAAGTGGCTGGTCACCTGAGGAGTATAGTCAGGGAAGTCTTCACAGAGGCCTGAGCTAAATCTGCTAGAGCTAGTAGCAGCAATGTTAGAGTGAAGTAGGGATGAGGGAATTCACTAAGGTGTGCCAAGTCAGAGTCATATAAAGCAGCATTATGAGGTCACAGAAGGGCAAATAGTTGGCAAGGTGGACATGCACCTCTGAGAAGTATTGGATATGAGGCTAGATACCAGGTAGAAGCCTGGTAGGAAGGCTAGTAGGAAGCCATGGAAGGAAAAACTGACCAGAATGGACTAACACCAGCATATATGCCTATAGAGTTGTTAAACATCAAGGATAAAGAATTATATTTGCAAACAGAGGGGGAAAAGGGGAATGATAACAACAGCCTTAGACTTCTCCTTGAGATCTACTGCCAGAAGATGGTGAAATATCTAAAAGAGGCTAAGAACAAAAGCATGACCCAAAACGTTATGTACAGCCAAATGGGTGTTGTAAAAGGCCATAGCCTAATACTCCTAAATCTGCAAAACCCCCAAATTAAAATATCCAAGAGCCCTACTTACAAAATATCAGGCAAAAATCCAGTCAATCAAGAGCATAATCAAACTAAAAACTCAGTAATAAAAAGTTAATGGCAAAAACAAAGCAACAGAACATGAGATTTTAATCCACTTAAATTTTTAAAAAAAGATTTTATTTATTTATTTGACAGGCAGCACGGAAGGGGGAACAGCAGGCAGAAGGAAAGGGAGAAGCAGGCTCACAGATATGGGGCTCAATCCCAGAACCCTGGGATCATGACCTGAGCTGAAGGCAGATGCCTAAACAACTGAGCCACCCAGGCGCCCCTCCACTTAAACTTTTATAATAAACAAAGACATCAGGGCACCTGCGTACCTCAGTCGGTTAAGTGTCTGCCTTTGGCTAAGGTCATGATCCCAGAGTCCTGGAATCAAGTCCCGAGTAGGCTCCCTGCTCAGCGGGGAGTGTGTTTCCTTCCTCTCCTCCCTTCTCATGTTCTCTCTCTCACTGTCTCTTTCTCTCAAATAAATAAATAAAATCTTTTTTAAAAAGACATCAATTGTGGGATTATGGTTATGGAATACAATGTAAATAACATTGAAATAATTTTTAAAAATTAGAGAATCTGCCCCAGATGGGGAAATGTAGTTATAAAATACATTCAAGCCTCTTACTATTTTTCATAATCTTGCTTCTTAATTTTAGAAGGATCCTTTAGGGGAAGCTATTTCTTGTGAATAAATAATAATGTGATGATTTATAATTCCATACTTTGTTGTTAAATTCAAGTAAAAAGAAAAGTCTAAAAAAGAAAAATAGTACAAAGTATAATTGCCTTTAAAAATTATATCTATGTAATTTTAATGCCCAGAAAAAAGGGATGGGATAACATTCACTAAATGATAATAGTTACTGTATCTGGGTACTGGAATTATGGATGACTTAAAAAATACTTTTGCTTTCTTCTTTGAAAGCTTCTATGTTGCTTGATTTTAGAAGTAATTTGTTTATTCTATTAATATTTATTGAGTTCTCATTGTTATTTAAGCACCAGGGACACATCTATGAACTATAAAAGTAAGGTCCTTGCCTCATAGAGCTTACATTCTAGTTAGGAAGACACTATATGTAAAAAAAAATTAAAAATAAAAAAATAAGGACAGTTTGTGATGAATACTTAGAAGGAAATGAGTAGGGAAGGAGCAGGGTTCAGCTTTGTTAGGATGTGGGGGTGGGGTGCAGGAATGAACATCGCCTGGCCTGAGATGACATCTGAAGGACAAGAGAAGCCATCCTTGTGCAGTGCTGGGGGGAAGAGGCAACCTGGCTTTGGGTAGGAAAGACTGTATGTTTGAAGGACAAAAGAGAGGCTAGTGTGGCTGAAATGTTAAAAAAAAAAAAAAAAAAAGAGAGAGAGAGCAAGCGAGCAAACCTGGTGAGATGATTTTGAAGAGGAATAAAGAGAACCTGGACATACAGATTCTGGGAGGTCCTGAAAGCCAGTGTGGCTTTTATACTTTGAGTAGAAATCCACATACAAAGACACACACACACAGACTTTTGAAGATATGACTCTGTATCTTCTCTGAGCCATTTTAAGGAGCCTGAGCACTAATAAGTCTAAAAAGAAGGCCAATGAAGTCTTTGGATTTTTTTAATTATATGAGATAATAAATTCCTTATTTTCCTAAACATTCTCTGCTATAATTTTCAGCTATTAAATAGTATCTAGTCCTAGGTATCTGGTCATGTATTTTACCCCATTATCAGGAGCTCTTCATGAAATGCTACTTACTTCAGTGACCTTAGGCAAGTTGAAGACTATACTCATAAGCTATGTTAAAAAATAGGAGAATAGGGGTGCCTATGTGGCTTAGTGGGTTGAGCATCTGCCTTCGAGTCAGGTGGTGATTTCAGGGTCCTGGGATCAAGTCCTGTATGGGGCTCCCTTCTCAGTGTGGAGTCTGCTTCTCCCTCTGCTCCTCCCCCTGCTCATGCTCTCTCTCATGGGTGAAATCTTTAAAATAAAATAAAAATGCTATGATTATGAAAGGTTTTAGAAAAATAGAAAGAATAGATTTTCAAGTTGTAGTCCATATGCAGGCCCTTGTTATTAAATGTAGCTGGACTTGTGAAAAGTGAAAGTATCTCTGAGGAAATTTCAGCTGTGTGGTTTGAGATCTGTAGACACTTGACTAATATCTTTAATATATTTTTGGTGATATTTGAACTTCTCATTAAAAATGGATGATGTAATAGATATTTTTGAAAGAGTAGTTCAACATAAACTCATCCATAATTACTCGTTTTAACAGGTTACCCAACTAAAAAACACTCTACCAGAATGCCTTTCATTGGTCATTTTTAATGAAAACATAAAAACCAGTATACAGTATATACATTATTCAAAGAAATGAAAGTCAAAAGAAACACACCCCCTTGTGGTTAGGTATTCCACTTGCAAATCCTTCACCTTGTAAGTGGAAAGTAAATACAAAAGAGCTTTTTGCAAATGGTTAGCTTTTCACTGACCACAGTCTAAAGCCAATATACAACCTTCCAGTTTTAGATGGCAGAAGAAAGCCAGATTCCACAATTTCATTTCTGCATAATCTAAGTTAAGCACAACAAATAGGTTAAAGGAAAAAAAAAAAAAGAAGAAAAGAAAAAGAAAAATACACCACACAGGAGTTGTTAGCCAATGAAAAATACAAAGGCTCTTTTAAGGAGCATGGTGTGGGCTCTAGAAAGCTCCTATTACTGACTTTCTTAATACTCTTTAAGAGGGAGAACTGAGGAAAACAAAAACCTGAAAAATCTTACCAAAGGAGAGTTGGTGACACAGGAATCTTTATATAAATAGGAATCCCATCCCTTCAGACATAAAAAATTGACTTGAGGCAATTGCAGGAACAGGGTGAGGCTGAGCCCAGAATCATTAGAGAAAACCCAGGAAAAGTTCTCCTTGTGTTAAAGGGGCTCAAGAAGGGAGTCAACCCCCCCATCACATACCTATCAGCAATTTTAAAGAAGAAACAACTGATGCCTGGATACAAGGTAAAACCTCTGTATTACTACCTCTTCTTAGAAGTGGCAAAAGTTCCAGATGCCCAAATCCAACTAGAAATTGAGGAGGATCTGAAGCCCAATTTTATACCAGGATGTAAAGAGATATCCCAGACAATATGGAGTTAACTCAGATGAAGACCTTAAAGTGCAAGAGAGAGCAGAGCCTTCTTTGGCCAATAGTGGTTGCACACAGGCTTACATGAGAAAAATCTCTTCCAATCCTTCAGCCAGCCCACCCCATGCCCTCAGGCTAGGTTTCCTACTCTGTACCTCAGGGGCCAGCAGACCTTTTCTATAAAGCGCCAGAGAGTAAATAACGAGAAGTTCCAAGCCATGTGATCTCTATCACAGCTGCCCAGCTCTGCTATTGCACCGTGAAAGCAGCCAATGACACTACGTAAATGAAGTGTGACTCAGTCTCAACAAAATTATTTACAAAATTACTACCAAATTGTAGTACACACCATATTTCCTGACCTTTGCAGTGTCACTCATAAAATGAGGGAAAAGAATGGAAGTGGAGGAAAGGGGAATTCAGCTACATTGTAATCAGCATAAATATATTTAGACAAATCTTTCCATGTTAAGTATCAGTAAATTGAGGAACAGAAAACAAAGTATAAAAAGCAAGGAAAAATACATGTCAGCAAAAATTGATTAGAACTAATGTGAAAAAAATGTATGCAAATGATAGATGAAAAAATATCTTATAGTAGAAAGCAAACATCTTGCACCTTCCCCCAGAATATTTTATGAAAGAATTTATAAGGACACGAAATTGTCTATAACTTCAAGGATAAGTTGTAAAAATACAAAATAGATTTCACATTCAGACATATTGTCATTCAACCACAAAGACAATAGGTAGAAATTAAAGAATTTGAGAAATATATTACATATTGTACCATATAAAATCTGACCAAAGAAGAAATAAAATGAAAGTCACTATGGAAAAAGATTGATGGCAAACTAAATCCATGTAAATATTTAATCAAACTTGAATAATCATGGAGACTATGGTCAGAAAATATAAATAGATTTTAATGTAAGAGGTAAATACTACCAGATAATAAAATTCCTTAGGCCTGATTCCCCAGAAGCATGAGCTGAAATGATAATTTAAATGCCATATATTTATTAAGGAAACGATCCTAGAAAACTATTGGTTAGGAAGTGGGAGTAAATAAGGATGGGGAAGCAAGCAAGTGTGCAAGGAATCAATTTCAGGCAAAACTTCAGCATAACATAGATGAGAGTATCTTATTAAACCTGGCAGTTTGAACATGTATGTTTACCTCTTCTCCCTTTGAAAAAGTATGGTGAAAGGAGAAAAAAAAAGGCATAAACCTACAAGGATGAGGAGATTAGGAAAAACAGTAAAAGAAAGTGTTAGGAGCTAGATGTAGATGGGACATTTCTACTTCTGGTCATGATTGAGTAGCTGGAATATATATATATATATATATATATATATATATATAATTTTTTTTAAGATTTTATTTATTTGACAGAAACAGAGCTGGATAAGCAGGATTCCTGCCAAGCAGAGAGCCCGTTGTGGGACTCAATCCCGGTCTCCAGGATCATGACCTGAGCCAAAGGCAGTCGCTTAACCAACTGAGCCACCCAGGCGCCCCTGGAAAGATATATTAAACAACTGTCTGTATGCACTGGATTGCAAGAGCTAGGGTCATTGAGGGAAGGAAAACACATGTAGTAAGACTCACCTTCATTTCAGTTTTTTCCTTGAGGGTATTTTCCAAAAGTTGACATAGGGAAATAGACCCCAAGAAGAGAGAAGGCAGATTAAAAGAAAAGAGTGAAGACAAGATATACTGTGCAAACACTAAAAAAAAAAAAAAAAAAAAAAAAGCTGGTGTGACTATATTCACAAAGAAAAAAATAGATTTTAAAGTCAGAAGTGTGAGAGATAAAGAAGGATATCACATCATAATTAAAAGGCAATTCAAGGAGCATCTGATGGCTCAGGTGGTTATGTGTCTGACTCTTGATTTCAGCTCAGGTCATGATCACAGGATCATGAGATTAAGCCCCAAGCCAGAGTCTACTCTGGGTGAGGAGTCTGCTTAAGATTCTCTCTCCCTTTCCCTTTGCCCCTCCCTGCCAAAAAACAAGGTCAATTCAAGAGGAAGGTATAACATTCCTAAATTAGGAGATACATATAACATGGCTTTAAAATACATAAAGCTAATATAGACAGAACTAAAAGCAAGGGCAGATAAATCCACTATCATAGTTGGGGATTTTAACACATGTCTATTAATACATGTATACCAATTCATAGACAAACAAGCAGGCAAAAGTCAGTAGGAATAGAGAAGATTTGGATATAACAATTAATCAGTTTGATCTCATTGACATATAGAATACTATATCCAACAACTGCATAACTCTAGGGTTGAGTTTTTTTCTTTCGGTACTTTGAAACTGTTTCTCCATGGCATTCTAGCTTTTATTTCTCTTCTGTTACCTTATCTTTGTTTCTCTACACCTACTGTGGCTTCTGCTCCCCCATCCTTTTTTTAAGGTTTTCTTGATATCCTAAAAACTTGTTTCATATATTTTGTCCATTTTTAGTCGTTTCAATTGGAAGGGTAAATGTTGTCCATATTACTCATCTTAGCCAGAAGAAGATGCTTTTTTTCATAGCATTTTGAAATAGAAGCCAGAAAGAGACATTCTAGTTTGTTTCTGGGAGCATGAGTGTCGGGTTGCCTGGAGTTCTGTACCTACAGAGAAGGTTGTGCCTGGGAATTTAGGGGTCAACTTTTTGAAATACAGATTTTAATTTTAAAATATCTTGTTTTTGCTGTGCATTCTCATTTCCACACACCATTGTGCTTTTTCTCCAGCTCCAGGTTTCTGAGGCCTAATCTAAACTTTCTCAGTTGTATCCTTCTCCTTAGACATTCTAGATGGTTACATCTCCTCTACCCTCATTAGTTACAAGTCCTCCAACTGTACTTTTTCTTCCAAGAATTCATTGATACCTCATTCATTCTCACTCTGTGTCTCTCTCTTTCACATTGAGGATATATCCAGTTAAATTTCATTAAGTTTGCAGTGCCTGGGTGGCTCAGTGGGGTAAGTGACTGCTTTCGGCTCAGGTCATGATCCCAGAGACCCAGGATCGAGCCCCACATCAGGCTCCCTGCTTGGCAGGAAGCCTGCTTCTCCCTCTCTCACCCCCCCCCACTTGTGTTCCCTCTGGCTGTGTTTCTCTCTGTCAAATAAATAAAATCTTAAAAAAAAAAAAAAGAAATTCATCAATTTTATGCAGTCAGCCTGCCATACTGACCACAAAACCTGACCTTTATATTTTTAATGCTGGTCAATTCTCTTAATACTCTATATATTTATTTTTGCTCAGGGAATCAATCAAACTATTTAGTAGAGTTTTAAGCAAAACAAAGCAATCGAATATTTATTTAAGATTATTTGACTCCAGACTTCATGCTTCACTTAGCTTCAGGAGTCAAATTTATTATTTGTTGTCTACATTAGGTTCATATCACATAAATTAAATTAAAAGGCTTTTACATTTTATACACATTTGAATTATGTGTACTTAAAGTCATCCAAATAAAAAACAGCAATAAAGTTTCATTTTGTATAGTATTTGAAAAACATTATCTTATCTTATTTTTTAAAGGTTTACCTATTTATTTAAGAGAGAGAGCATGAGCAGGGGCGGGGGCCGAGAGAGAGGAAGAGAAGCAGACTCCCTGTTGAGCATGGATATAGACAACAGACTTATTCTCTCCACCCTGAGATCGTGACCTGAGCCAAAACCAAGGGTCAGACGCTCAACCCATTGAGCCACCCAGGCACCACAGAAACAAATTATTTTAAAATGAAATTTAACTAAAATCAATTAATCTAATTATCAAAATCAATTAAAAATCAGTGAAGAATTGCTATTTCAGAATTGGCTGAGTGCATGCTATTTTTGCTCTTGCCACATGATGGCACCATTTTAGCTAATAATTACAAATACCATCCCCCAATAGAATTTTTCTCCAGTTGTGCCTGCTTTGAATGCTACTAAGTATCCAGAAATTATCCTCTATTGAATAAAATATAATCACCACTTTATAGACCTGACCAATCTTACAGTTCGGATTTTGAACTAAAGAATAGTCAGGACTCAACCATCAAGGTTCCATATACATCTCTCGCTGTGGGGACCTAAAGCTGTAGTTTTCTGAATGGTTTTGTTATCACGTTTCAGAGATGGCCTAATGAAAAACCAAGTGAGGTGCAAATTACGGTGTGCTGTTTGTACAGATGTATGGTTCTGAGTCAGCTAAGAGTGCTTACACTGTGAATCCAAATGCTGAGAGATTAAAATGTGCCTAGGTCAATTATCAGAGATAAAATATCTGGGAAGATGGAGAGATAGTCTGCTGATTCACAAGGTAAGCCTATTAGAGATCTTCAGTGAACATAATTTAATTATATACAAGAAAAATTTATTTAGTTTTTTTCTCCATGCCTATAAATGGCTTAACAGACCCTTTCTGGCCATGACTTCACCTTATTAAGGGCAGACCCTTAATAAGAAGAGCTAACATTTTTCAAGAGCCTTCTATGTGCTAAATACCATGCTCTATGTTTTTCATTTTTTATGTCATTTAATTGTATCCACAAGCCTTCAAGGTAAGTATACTCATTATTTTACAAATGAAGGAAACTCAAACATTTACCTAGTATCAGTCGTCTAATAAGTAACAGAGCTAGGGTTTATATCTGGGTCCTTTGTGCACCAAAGCCTACACATCAACCTTCACCCCTTATAAAATGTACAACTACGCTACATCGCCTGTTTTCCTATATGAATCAGCATCCCACCTATAATTATGCCTGACAATTGCCTGCTAGAGTTAATTTATACATTCCTTGATTATTTACAACTGTTTGAAATTTACAACTGTTTGAAAGGGCTTCATATCTCTATTATGATCCACTGCCCTGATTAGCATACACTCTGATTGGCCCTTCGAAGGTTCTGAGGGTTTACTTGATAGGGCAATTTCAAAGGAATATACAGACCAATGCTGTGAAGAGCAGGTGCAAGTCTACATAGCCATCTTGGAAGTGAAGAGGAATCACTAAAGTGTTTAGTTTATTCAGTGGGGTTGAAAAGAACTTTAGAATATCAGAGTTGAAAGAGACCATGAAGATAGTACTGAGTTCAAATAACCAAGCTTGAATGCATTCTGTCATACACCTGCTCAGCAGCTGGCCAGCTACTCCTTGAATACCAGAGAATGCTACAGCTCAGGAATCACATTTAGTCCTGGGCCAGTCTAACTGTTCTTCTTTGTACAACACATACAGCAAGGATGACCAGCCACTAAGGAGATGGAGGTGGCCATGACTATGAAGTTGGTAGAGGCTTTCCCACATGATCAGAACTTGCTCAAGACCTGGATCAGCTATTCTAGTTATCCCTGGAGGAAAGCCATCAAGAGAAGCTTTGGCAGAGCATATGCTAGAGGAAAAAGTTCTGATGGAGTCACAACAGGGTTAAAGCCCGTGAAAAGGGAGGAGGGGCAAGATGGCAGAGAAGAAGGAGACCCTGTTTCAAAAGGTCTCCTGAAGTGAGCTAAACTATCCACCAGGACAATCTGAACACCCCTGAAATCAGCCTGAGATGTAAGACTACACACTTCTGGATCACTTCTGGATCTCTACGGGGACAGAAGAGCATCAGCAGGAGGTAAAGCAGAGCGGGAGTGCTCAGGCTGATTTCAGAAGAGAAATAGGAGGGAGAGGGAGCTACCAGAGGTGACTCATTGGAAAATAATACCCCAATATGAAAGTGCTCCATGCTTGGGGACCTTCATTCCTATTCAATACTACTCCTATATACAAACCAGTTTTAATCTCCCTATATCTTTAGATAGTAGACTCCACTAACAACAATAACAAGACACACCCAGGAGGATCTGAAATACTTTCCTTGCCCACAAGGAGGGTTTGCACTCACCTTCCCGCAGTATTCTGTCAGTGTTTCTGTGTAACTGTTTTTGCCTTTGTAATATATAAATACTGGTCTGGGGGGTCATTCGGGATGGGCTTAGCTTTTTGATCTCTTCAACTTTCTTTTACTCTGGATGGTCATTTTGTCTAATCTATTGTAGTTTTTGAACCATATAAATCCTACCATTTGGGGCCCACTCTGACCCGGGTTTTTTTTTTCTTCCTTCCTTTCTTCTTCTCTTTTTCTTTTTTCTTCCTTTTCAGTGGTGATTTCTGATTGCTCTGAAACCTTCCAGCGAACAATTCATCTGGATAGTGGTTGATATTTTCAGTTATACATCCCCTCAACCACTCCTCGACAAAATGACTCAGAGGAGGAATAACCAACAGAAGAAAAACCCAGAGATTGCAACCCCTGTTACAGAATTACTGGAAATGAACATAAACAATAAGACAGAAATGGAATTCAGGGCAGCAATCGTCCAAGCAATGGCTAACTTGGAAAAAAACATTAGTCTCAAGATAGAAGCTCTAATGACAGAATTGAAAGCTGAGGTTAGACAGGCTATTAATGAGATGCAATCTACTTTAAATATGCTAACAGCTAGAGTAAGTGAAGCTGAAGATCATATTAGCGATTTAGAAGACAGATGGATCAAGAAGGAGGAACAAGTGAAGCCTTGGAACAACAGCTAAAATCCCATGAAAATAGAATTAGAGAAATAAATGATGCCATGAAACACTCCAATATCAGAATTATTGGCATCCCCGAAGGAGTTGAGAGAGAGAGAGAGAGAAGCCTAGAAGATATATTTGAACAAATCATGGATGAAAATTTCCCAAATCTGGGGAATGAAACAAATGTTCATGTCCTAGAGGCAGAGAGGACACCCCCCCCCAAGATCAATGAAGCCAGAATAACCTCCAGGCACATAATTGTGAAATTCATGAATCATAAATCCAAAGAATATGTCTTACGAGCAGCTAGGGGGAAGCAATCCCTTACGCATAGAGGGAGGACCATCAGAATAATGTCAGACCTTTCACAGAAACCTGGCAAGCCAGAAAGGGCTGGCAAGACATATTCAGCAAATTACATGAAAAAAAAATATGCAACCAAGAATAATGTACCCACTGAGGTTGATTTTCAGATGGAAGGGGAGATAAAGAGCTTCCAGAACTGCCAAGGTCTAAAAGATTATGCAACCACCAAGCCAGCACTACAAGAAATATTAAGAGGGGTTCTATAAAAGAGAAATGAACCAAAGAGTGACACAGAACAAAAATTTACAGAGGTAATCTATAGAAACATGAACTTCACAGGCAACATGATGTCAATAAAAACATATCTATCAATAATCACTCTCAATGTGAATGGCCTAAATGCTCCAATAAAAAGACACAGGGTTTCAGACTGAATAAAATGACAGGACTCATCCATATGCTGTTTACAAAAGACACATTTTGAATCTAAAGACACTTCCAGATTGAAAGTGAGGGGATGGAGGACCATCTTTCATGCCAATGTACCTCAAAAGAAAGCCAGGGTAGCGATTCTCATATCAGACAAATTGGATTTTAATCTAAATACTTTAGTCAGAGACACAGAAGGACACTACATCATTCTCAAAGGGTCTAGACACCAAGAAGATCTAACAATTGTAAATATTTATGCTCCCAGCATGGGAGCAGCCAACTACATAAGCCAACTGTTAAGCAAAATTAAGAGTCATATTGATACAAATACATTAATTGTAGGAGATCTTAACACACCACTCTCAGCAATGGACAGATCATCTAGATAGAAAATCAATAAAGAAACAAGAACTTTAAATGATGACACCTTGGACCAGATGGATCTTATAGATATATTCAAAACATTCCACCCTAAAACAACAGTATACTCATTCTTCTTGAGGACACATGGAACTTTCTCCAGAATAGACCACATACTAGATCACAAATCAGGGCTCAACCGATACCAGAAGATTGAGATTATTCCCTGCATATACTCTGACCACAATGCTGTGAAACTGGAACTCAACCACAACAAAAAGTTCAGAAGAAAATCAAACACTTGGCAGCTAAAGACTATCCTGCTCAACAATCTGTGGATCAACCAGGAAATCAAAGAAGAACTAAAACACTTCATGGAAACCAATGAGAATGAAGATACATCAATCCAAAACCTATGGGATACAGCAAAGGCAGTCAGTCCTAAGGGGGAAATACATAGCCATCCAAGCCTCACTCGAAAAAATTGAAAAATCCCAAATACACCAACTCTCATACACCTCAAAGAACTGGAAATTCAACAACAAATTAAACCAACCCCCCACACACAAGATGGGAAATAATTAAGATTAGAGCAGAGATCAGTGAACTAGAAACTAGGGATATAGTAGAACACATCAATGAAACTAGAAGTTGGTTCTTTGAAAGAATCAATAAGATCGATAAACCATTGGCCAAACTAATCCAAAAGGAAAGGGAGAAGACCCAAATTAATAAAATTATGAATGAAAGGGGAGAGATCATGACTAACACCAAGGAAATAGAAACAATCATCAGAAATGACTATCAACAGTTATTTGCCAATAAGTTTAACAACCTAGGAGATATGGATGCATTCCTGGAAACCTATAAACTTCCAAGACTGAAACAGGAAGAAATTAACAATCTGAATAGACCTATATCTAGTAACGGGATTGAAGCAATGATCAAAAACCTCCCCAAAAAACAAGAGCCCGGGACCAGATGGATTCCCTGGGGAATTCTACCAAACATTAAAAAAAAATAAATAAATAACACTTATTCTCCTGAAGCTGTTTCAAAAAATAGAAACAGAAGGAAAACTTCCAGACTCTTTCTATGAAGCCAGCATTATTCTAATCCCCAAACCAGACAAAGACCCCATCAAAAAGGAGAACTTCAGACCAATATCTCTGATGAATATGGATGCCAAGATTCTTAACAAGATCCTTACTAACAAGATCCAATAATACATTAAAAAGATTATCCACCATGACCAGGTGGGATTTATCCAGGGATGCAAGGGTGGTTCAACACTCACAAATCAATCAACATGATAGAACAAATCAATAAGAGGAGAGAAGAACCACATGGTACTCTCAATTGATGCACAAAAGGCTTTTGACAAAATACAACATCCGTTCCTGATTAAAACCCTTCAAAGTATAGGGATAGAGGGGATATTCCTCAACCTCATAAAATCTATCTATGAAAAACCCATAGCGAATATCATTCTCAACGTGGAAAAACTTACAGCCTTCCCTCTGAGATCTGGAACAAGACAAGGATGTCCACTCTCACCACTACTGTTCAACATAGTGTTAGAAGTCCTAGCAACAGCAATCAGAAAACAGAAAGAAATAAAATGTATTCATCTTGGCAAAGAAGAAGTCAAACTCTGTCTCTTTGCAGATGACATGATACTCTATGTGAAAAACCCAAAAGACTCTACCCCCAAACTACTAGAACTCATACAACAATTCGGTAATGTGGCAGGATACAAAATCAATACACAGAAATCAGTTGCATTCTTATACACTAACAATGAAAATATAGAAAGGGAAATCAGAGAATCAATTCTGTTTACTATAGCACCAAAAACCATAAGATACCTAGGAATAAACCTAACTAAAGAAGTTAAAGATCTGTACTCGAGGAACTATAGAGCACTCATGAAAGAAATTGAAAAAGACAAAAAAGATGGAAGAACATCCCATGCTCATGGATCGGAAGAATAAGCATTGTTAAAATGTCTATACTGTCCAGAGTAGTCTATACTTTCAATGCCATTCCAATCAAAATTCCACCAACACTCTTCAAAACGTTGGAACAAACAATCCTAAAAATTATATGGAACCAAAAAAGACCCTGAATCACTAAGGAATTGTTAAAGAAGAAAAACGAAGCTGGGGGCATCATGTTACCCAACTTCAGGCTTTATTACAAAGCTGTGATCACCAAGACAGCATGGTACTGGCACAAAAACAGAGAAATAGACCAATGGAACAGAGTAGAGAGTCCAGATATGGACCCACAAATCTATGGTCAAATTATTTTCAACAAAGCAGGAAAAAATATCCAGTGGAAAAAGGACAGTCTCTTCAATAAATGGTGCTGGGAAAATTGGACAGCTATGTATAGAAGAATGAAGCTAGACCATTCTCTTACACCACACAAAGGCAAACTCAAAATGAATGAAAGACCTCAACCTAAGGCAGGAATCCATCAAAATCCTGAAAGAGAACATAGGCAGTAACCTCTTTGACTTGGGCCACAGCAACTTCTTTCAAGACACTTCTCCAAAGGCAAAGGAGACAAAAGCAAAAATGAACTTTTGGGACTTGATCAAAATAAAAAGCTTCTGCACAGCAAAGGAAACAGTCAACAAAACAAAGAGGCAACCCACGGAATTGGAGAGGATATTTGCAAATGACACTACAGAGAAAGGGCTGAAATCCAAGATCTATAAAGAACTACTCAAACTCAACATCCAAAAGGAAGATCATCACAACAAAAAATGGGCAGGAGACATGAAGAGGCACTTCTCCATAGAAGACATACAAATGGCTAACCGACACATGAAAAAATGTTCATCATCACTAGCTATCAGGGAAATTCAAATAAAAACCACACTGGGATACCACCCTACACCAGTCAGAATGGCCAAAATTAATAAGACAGGAAACAACAAGTGTTGGAGAGGATGTGAAGAAAGGGGATCCCTCTTCAACTGTTCGTGGGAATGCAAGGTGGTGCAGCCGCTTTGGAAAACAGTGTGGAGATTCCTTAAAAAATTTAAAAAAAGAGCTCCCCTATGACCCTGCAATTGCACTACTGGGTATTTATCCCAAAGATACAGATGTAGTGAAAAGAAGGGCCATATGTACTCCAATGTTCATTGCAGCAATGGCCACAATCACCAAACTGTGGAAAGAGCCAAGGTGCCCATCAACAGATGAATGGATAAAGAAGATGTGGTACATATATACAATGGAATACTATGCCTCCATCAGAAAGGATGAATATCCAGCTTTTGTAGCAACATGGACTGGATTAGAAGAGATTATGCTGAGTGAAATAAGCCAAGTAGAGAAAGTCAAGTATCACATGGTTTCACTTACATGTGGTGCATAACAGGTAAAATAGAGGACAGCAGGAGAAGGAAAGGAAATGGGAAGTAGGGTAATTCGGGGAGAGAAATTAAACATGAGAGACTTTGGACTCAGAAATGAACTGAGGGTCTTGAAGGGAAGGGGGTGGGGGGATGGGAAAGCCTGTTGGTGGTTACTGAGGGCACGTATTGCATGGAGCACTGGATGTGGGGCATAAACAATGAATCTTGGAACACTGAAAAAAAATTAAATTAAAAAAAAACCTGTGAAAAGTATATTTATTTGTATTTTAATATCCTTATTTGGGTCAACTTTTTGAGGTAAAATGTAAATGCACATAAATGAGCTCTGATTAAAGTTCTTAGAAGAGTGGAATCAGATGACAGATCACGATCTACTCGGTAGAAAAATCTTACAGTGTAAATCTGTGAAGACATACTTATGCTACATTCTTCTGGAATTCACATGTAAACAAAACTATATATTAATTTGAAGTCATCGAAGTGCCTGGGGGGGGGAAAATACATCTAGGACAGGTATAACACAATATTCTACAGATTTTCCTTTCTAACGCCTAACATAATCACTTCCAGAAGAGGGCACCAATTGATACCTTATTCTCAATAAATGGAAGGTCACTTTGAAATAATGGGCTGTTACTTTTTATACTTATATAGTTACACTAAATATTTCATCATAATTCACACAGCACACTTGGAAATATCACCTTTATTATTACTGTCTCTCAAGAAAATAGCATTTTAGGTTTCAGGAAAGTCATTCCTAATCCACAGAAAAAAGAAATCTTTCATGTTAAAGTCGAGTATTGTTTAACTTTTTAAAATAAATATTAAAATGCATTTTAGAAAAATGAATTCGGGGTGCCTGGGTGGCTCAGTGGGTTAAAGCCTCTGCCTTCGGCTCAGGTCATGATCTCAGGGTCCTGGGATCAAGCCCCACATTGGGCTCTCTACTCAGCGAGGAGCCTGCTTCCCCTTCTCTCTCTCCTCCTGCCTCTCTGCCTACCTGGGATCTATCTGTCAAATAAATAAATAAAATATTTTTTAAAAAAATAAAGAAAAATGAATTCACATTATCAATATTTTTACATATTTACTTCACATGTGAAATTTGATAAGATCTCTTTGCTTTAAATGACAAAACAAAAATGACTCAATTTTCCCCTTTTTATGGGGATAAATCTAAGAATAGAAGGCCTCAGCAGTGTCTTGGGAGTGTTGCTAAATCCATAGGTGGATTAAGTTTGGCAGACGCTCCAATGTATCCTATGTTGGTCTTTGGAAATGATCAGTAAATCTCTGCTAGTTTAATCCTAGCATGAACTTCCTAGTATCTATAAAAGCACACATACACACACACAAATTCACATGCACACATACACACATTCTCAATATTTGACATTTTACATAGGTAGGTCTCCTCCACCCTTCCATCTTTCACACTGAGTTCTCCACTGGTTGTGTGCAAAGAATAATAGTATATTGGCAGAAAAAAATCTGTTTACCCCCGGGATAACAGTGTCAAATCGGTCCTTTCTAGGAACTGTAGAAGACTTTCATAATTTAGCGTGTTTTTTCCATAGTGTTGGTCTCTATGTACAAAGGAGGACATGTTTAGAAATAAAAATTGTATTTATTGAGCACCTAATTGTGCCAGGCATTATACAATAATTGTACCATGCACATTTTATTTTATCCTCTTAACAATGCAGTAACTTGGGTATTACCAATACTCCCATTTTATAGCTGAGAAAACTGAATTACAGAGAAGTTAAGTATTTCCCCAAGGTTTTTTGCCCTAGGAGGGCCAGGATTTGGATACAAGTCGATCTTATTCTGAGGCCCCAAACTATTAATCACTACTCTTCATGACTCTTTGAAAATCAGCAATAGCTCCATGATATTACCAGGCTTACACCTTGGAATAAGGTCCTAGAATGTATTTAGTACCATCAGGTTATGTTTGAACAAGGGTGGAACTGGGAAATCCATGGTCTCCTTTGATGGATGTCATAGGAAGTGGGAGAGATAAAGGAAAGCTATTTCCAAATTTTAGCTGGCTCTCAAAGTGTCAACAGTCATCTCTGAAGACTGTGATTAGGTCAAGGATAAGCACATGACCAAAGGCACATCTTAGGATTTTTGTCTGAGCAACTGGAAAAGTAGACTCTACTCTATTGATGTGTGATGGCATAAGCCTTGAGTGGGCCTCCACCAAAACCCGGAGACTCTTCCACTGACCAGAGTGGAGATAGAGACCCTGAGGAGAGCACTGGGGCCAGCAAACAGTAGGGCTTGGAGCCAAATCTTTCTACTTGACATTTTCAGTTACATGAGACAATATACTTCTTACTGAAAAAGCCATTTTGTGTCAAGTTCTCGGTCACTCTTAAGAGGAGGTACCCTAGCTGATTCAGCCAGCTCAAATACAACAGTGTAGCAGGATATTGAGCAGGCTTTCCCTAACTTGGCAGCAAATCTCAGAACAGAGAACAACACATGTGAAATCATGAAGTCCCTGCATTCTAGAGAGAGCGGCCAGACACCTCCCTCAGGACTTACAAAGAGGCCACAGAACTGACCCACCCACATGTGACTGCCTCCCTCCTTCAGTCTGATGGGAAGAGGATAGGATGAGAGCCAGTGGATTCCTTCTACTCAGGGAAACTCTAGGGTTTAGATGACAGATGATTCACTTCTCCTTCACCAGGGAGAAGAGAAGTGTGCTCCCATCACGAAGGTAAGTCACTGGGAGGCTCCGAGCAAACAGCTCAGAGAATGGGCCCAAATGGATGGATGCCCTGGTGTCTGTTTAGGTAGTGAACTGGCTGAGTTGTCCTTGTGCCAGCTGGCTGGGAAGAAAGCATCTAAAGAGAAAGAGCAGAAGGGAGAGAGGGGTCAGTTTCTTCCACTCTTGTTGGGTGGCAAAGATGAGTGATGAGCAAGTTGAAAATGGATACTATAAAAAGTAGCAGGTTTAGGTATCTCACAATTCCCACAGTGCTGTTCTCCTGGCAAAGGGACTCCAATAACAAAACCTGTAGGGTGATGGTGCAAGTAGATGGGAGGTTCTCCTGGTCAGGGAACTACAGAGTAGAAAGGTTCTATGGGGTCCCTGAAGGACTCATGCAGGGACCACACAAGAAAGATCACAAAGGAAGGAAGGCATTTAAATCAAATTTGAGATTGATACATTAAAATAACTGAGTTTTAATGGCTCAAAGTGACTGGAAATTTATAGGATGTATCCCAGATGGTGTTAAGTGACAAGAAATGGAAAATGAATGAGGCATGGCTGAAGGCAGTGACTGGAAGAAATAAAACCTCTTTATATTTATACTCCCACTTAGTTGAGACAGCTCAATAACTCTAGTAGGATATTGAAGAATTCCTCCTTCACCATACAGACACCTGAAAGTGGGTCAAATAGCAGTAAGAAATTTGGCATTAGGTCAGAAGTAGCAATAGCAAATCCAGCACCAGTGTCTCTGTCCACAGTTGCATTGCCCTATTGGTCTTTCTATCAATCCTATTTCAGGAGACTTTGCTAGAACGGGGCAGGGAAAGGTTGGGTCAAGGGGAAGGACAAGGTGTATGTCCAATGGCTGTACAGGTTGTATTAAAATGGGCAATGAGCCAGTTATCAATTTAGATTCTTATTTTGAGAAGACCTAAGACACTAGTTACTTTCCTATGTAAAATTATATCTCTTGGGGTGCCTGGGTCTCTCAGTTGATTAAGCAACTGCCTTCGGCTCGTGTCATGATCCCGGAGACCCGGGATTGAGCCCCACATCAGGCTGCCTGCTCGGCGAGAAGCCTGCTTCTCCCTCTCTCACTCCCTTGCTTGTGTTCCCTCTCTTGCTGTGTTTCTCTATGTCAAATAAATAAATACAATCTTTTAAAAAATTATATCTCTTATTCTTTCTATATGGTGGGAGGTACTGTTAATTTTGTTTCAAGGTGTAATTTTATCTATTAATATATTTTATTTATTTATTAGGGTTTTTTTTGGAGGGAGAGGGAGATGGGGAGAGAAAGAGAGAGAGAAAGAGAGAGAGAGAGAGAGAGAGAATCTTAAGCAGGCTCCACACCCAATGTGGAGCCCAAAGTGGGACTCTGCCTCACAACCCTGAGATCATGACCTGAGCCAAAATCAAGAGTCAGACACTTCACCAACTAAGCCACCCAAGTGCCCCTAAAGGTATAATTTTAAATGATTACTCTCATCCTTAAAAATTCTTCAAGAGCATTGGAGACCTCTAGAATAATTTTGGAAAGGCTAATGGGGTATGGGTATCATGCCAGAATATATGAATAAGAAGCGTTGCACTCAAGTACTTAGAGGGACCAGAAGGCAGGGAATGTGACCAGTGAAATGGCCTGGGTGGGGTAGGGAGAAATGCAGAGAACATGCCTCATCAAATGACACAGCTGCTACTCAATCCCAGTTTACTGTTGCCATGAGTGTGTATACCTAGTTTAGCCAAGTCTTCTAATTTTCAAGAGAAATGAAAAATTCAGGTTTTTATAGCAATCCCGTCATTTCTAAGTGTTGGCAATTATTCAAAATTTTTAAACAGCACTGTGTAGGCCAAATGAAACACATCTGTGAGCTGATATCGCTGGTGGGTTGCCAGCAACCTCTGGCATAGGTAATGGGAGAAGGTGGTTGGAACTGAAAAATGGAATGAAGGCTCGGGGCCTGTCAATCATTACTGCTCCTAAAATGAGTTCTGGACCAGAGACATCTCTCAGACTGGAAACAGGAACTTTGCAGGAAGTCTGAGGGGTAAAGGAAGCAGGACAAATTCTGCTAATGCTAAAGAATGAGACACTGGTGCCCCGAGGATGATGTCACTTGCCACAGACACACATCAGCTCAGAAAGACTTGTTTCAGGTACCACTGAGAACAGGTAAAGAGACTGAAATCTGACTACAGCCAGAACTGGCTTTAGGAACATATAGCTGAATGTACTATGGGTAAAACTCTAGAGGACTTTTTGAAAATGAACCAAAGGATGAAAGAGGTATCACAACTGGAGGTATCAGAGATACCTGGGAAGAGGAGAAAGATACAAGATGCAAGGTTCCTTCAAAAATATTTAAGGCCTAGAGGAAAAAATTTTGAGAGACAAAAAGCTGAATATCTTCATTTCCTAGGATAGTATCACAGGACTGACTTGAATGTAGGTAGATTAAAAAGATGTTGGTCCATGTACAGAAATGAGATCAGAGCCGGTTATGAATGATTCTGAGGAAATTCTACAATCATAAGCTGGCTATGAGGTAAGCATCTTGGTTAAACATCTAATGCAGACAGGGCTGGATATACAAATTTCTAAGACAAGAACTCATCCAGCATTTGAATTATTGTAGTAGCATTCTAACTGGTCTCCTTGGCTCTGAACTTGAGCCCTACAGTCCATTCTCAACAAAGTAATCCTTTTAAGACTTAAACCTGATCATATCACTCCTCTCCTAAAAATTGTTTCATGACTTCCTATAACACTTGGAGTAGATGCCAAAATCCTTTAAATGGATGACA
This sequence comes from Spilogale gracilis, assembly GCA_004023965.1. Classification (NCBI taxonomy): domain Eukaryota; kingdom Metazoa; phylum Chordata; class Mammalia; order Carnivora; family Mephitidae; genus Spilogale; species Spilogale gracilis. The sequence goes on from PITA01008437.1 coordinate 76,172, forward strand.
AGGCCTTGTTGTAGGCTCTTCTATGTCATATATGATGTCATTTCCTCCAAACCCATACATCTTGCCCATTCTGCTCCAGCCATGCTGGCCTCTAGCCATTCCCTGAACACAACAATACTTTTGTTCTTCCTGTTTGCTTTTCCAGAAGGGTTCTTCTCCCAGATATAGACATTACCAGAGCATCCTTTACTGACTGCACAATGCAAATAGCAGTACTCCCACCTGGTTTTCTCTTTTTCCATAACTCTGCTTGTTTTTCTCTTATTACTTGTCATTAACTGGTATATTTTTTTTTGTTTATTTGCTTATAATCATCTCTTCCCATTAGAATGCAAACCCCATTAGGATTTTGTCCCCTGATGTATTCCCAGAGTCTAGAACACTGCCCACTGCATAGGAGGTGCTTGATAAATATTTAGTAAATAAAGAAGTGAATGAATGAATGGACAAAGTAAAAAACATTTCTAATAACCTCTGAAAATTGACAGTCACACACTAGGGAGCTACTGAGATTATTTTGGAAGAAATTTGGAACCTTTGGGCTGTTTCCAAAATTAAAATAAATATATGATTATGCTTGTCCATTCCTCCTCTGTGATGAGTAATATTAGTGACATGAAGCTGAAAGAGTGGGTGGTTGCTTTCTGGAAAGAAGGAAGGCTGACTCCTTGAAAACTGTTGAAAGATCCAAAAGGAGTAGATAGAGTTCCAGGTCTGTATGAAGAAATTGATTCTGATGTTGGCCAGTAAAGAACCCATATGTGGGTTTACAACTGAGAGGACACTATGTCTAAAAACTGTGACTGAGATCATGCCAGAATCTTTAATCAGGACCTATGACTTTTCTGGATTTCTTAACTTAAAAAATAAAAGTACATGATTTAGATACATTTCTTCAGAATGCTGGCTGTCATCAAGATCTAGTAGTGACAGCAGTCCCTAGGGAGTGCTAATGGGGCTTTCCTTATTTGCTAAACATTTTTGTTTCTTCTATAGTACATATTTATGAAACATCATGGGGAGAGAGAGGGAAATATTTGAAGGATTTTTTTTCCCAAAGCTTTTCTCTTTCTCTCTTTCTTTCTTCAATGCCATTTATATGTCTGTCTGTACATATGTGTAAGTATATTTATTTCCACTAACATATTGTTTATCTTCAGACACTCTTTACTGCTACAAATGGGTAGGAAGGGGCTAGGCACAGGATGAGTAACTTAATTCATTATCTGATATCAGGGATTTAACATCACATTAATAAGCCTTGACAGGAAAAGGCAAAAGAACTAAATGACTCTCATGTTACTGTAATAAATGTCTGTTTGAGATGGGCAAGGCCTTAGCATTTTTAAGACTTATATTTGTTTAGTGTTTTGAATTTTAACTTTCTTTAGTTTCCAAAGTTTTTCAAGTTCCAGTGTAGAAAACAGAGCTTTGTTTTTAGAATAATTTTAATTCAAGTTTAATAAACTCAAGATGGAGAAATGACTTAAAAACAATGAAATGTGTTTTTCTAAGCAAGCATATTAGGTTATAACACAAAGAAAACATGTGAATAAAACCACAAAGAATACAATTTTTAATAGAATATTTTATGGGCCCAGTTTCCCTTGTAGAATATATAGAATTATGTGCCAAATTCTCATTAAATGTAACAAAAATAATGCAGAAAAGCACAACCACCCAATAGTCAAAATATGACTGAAAACCAAAGAGTTGCTTCATTTTTTGCAATTGACCAAAACCTCACTTAGGTTGTCCATAATTGATGGAACTTTTTGTGGCCGCTAGAGTGAAAGACTACTCTGCTCTTTGGCTTTATCTAGGGAGTCCTCTCAACATCACCACTTCTGAGTTCTGTTGCTCTGCACTACTTTATATTTTAGAAATTTTTAATACATTTCCTTTATTCATGCACCAACTCATTTAGGGAAAAAAGTTGAACACCGAAGTTCAGTGCCCCTCTCCCCCAGGGAAATAATGATATATGGGTCAAATTTTAGTCAGAGATTATAATTTAGAAGATGAGATGACATGTACATATGTCATTATATTCTGGGATTTGGTATGATCTTTGTTACACACAGTCAACCTCCATAGGAATTTAAAGAAACAAGCTATTGTCTCCAGAAAGATCAGGATAGTTTTCATGGAGAAGGTGATACATAAGCTGGACATCTAAGACTAGACTATACAGCAAGACTAGAGACAAAGAAGGGAGGATGGTGTTGGTGGGAGAATACAAAAAAATATATTTTAAGTGGAAGAAATAACATGAGCTATGTTACTGAAGCAGGAAAAGCCAGGAAGTGTTCTAGAAATGGAAACTAGTAAGGATTTTTTTTTTAGATTTTATTTATTTATTGGACAGAGAGAAACACAGCTAGAGAGGGAACACAAGCAGGGGGAGTGAGAGAGGAAGAAGTAGGTTTCCCACCGAGCAGGGAGCCCAATGTGGGGCTTGATCCTGGGACTCATGACCTAAGCAGAAGGCAGATGCTTAACAACTGAGCCACCCAGGAGCCCCTAAACTTAGTAAGGATTTTTTGAAACACTATGATCAAGTAGAAAAGGTGATTGTATATGGAAGGACAGCTTTAAATCAGATAGTGTAGGTGTTTGAATGCCAAGCCGTATTAGTTAGGAATGATGAAACAGAAAATCTAACTAAAACATATGGACATTTAGTGTTTTCTTAACAAAAATATAAAAACAAGCAGTCTCTGGATTGTGTCAGCAGTTCAACAGAGTTCTCATGGACCAGCATCTTTTTACTTGTGCTTTGCCATCCTTAGGGATTTTTTCTCTTTGTATGTCTCCTCATGATCACAAAAGGGATGGAGAAGTTCCAGGCATTAGATTTACATTGAAGACACAAAACAGACAGAATAATAACCACCACATATGTTCTTTTGATCAGAAAAGCAATGTTTCTCAGAATCCCTACTAGTCTTATATCTCTGTCAAAAGATGAGTCAACAGCCACTTGCAGCTGAAGAGGCAGAGAAAGGGGTTTCTGCTTTTCAGCCTTTATAGTGGGAATGGCAAAGAAGAAAAGCATTGGGAATGGCTGATGCCTTAGTTAGCCATCTTCCCAAGCTAGGGAGGAGTGTTACAGATCTTATAGGCAATAGATAGTAATAAAATTTTAAGGAGAGAAACAATACAGAATGAGGTTTTAATATAACTGATCTGGAGGTGGTAAAAAGAATGAATTTGAGAGCAGAGAGACTAGAGGCAACAAGAAAGATTAAGAACATGTCTCATTTTAAACATGTATTCACTTCCAACTGGGGCAGAGTTTGATGACAGGAATGTGAGTTTGTGTTAGTTTTTTCTCCTGTCTTCAAATGGGTTTAAAATAACACTTTGTTCATCACACTGTGCTATAGGTGGGCAACATTGAACCAAAGTTCTGTATGCTAACCTACCTGCCTATAGACATCTCTACTTAGATAGCTCACCATCATCTGGGCTTCATCACTTCCAATAGTGGACTTAAATGGCCACTATGACAAAAATAATTTATGGCTAAAGGTATATTTTTGTACTATGTGAAAGCATTTTGTCTTATTAGAATAAAAGGTATGTTAGTATCATTTTTAAAGAAACAAAATAGAGGGAAGTGATTCTAAGGACAAATTTGAATTGGAAGAAAACATTATTCATTTTTTGTATTATTTACAATAGTAATGTGTTTATAATTCAAAGATAATATTTTGCTTATATAAAGTACAAAGAATTTGACATGCTGCTTATAATTAATGATATAGGACATTTATCACTTATTCTATGAAAAATGGACAATTATGTAAGAGTTTATAAAAATTTACATTTTACCAACTTGCATTACCACCAACACTGTAAGAGAGTTCCCCTTTCTCCACATCCTCTCCAATATTTGTTGTTTCCTGCCTCGTTAATCTTTGCTATTCTAACTGGCATAAGGTGGTATCTCAGTGTGGTTTTGATTTAAATTTCCCTGAAAGCTAATGATGATGAACATTTTTTCATGTGTCTGCTAGCCATTTGTATGTCTTCATTGGAGAAGTGTCTGTTAATGTCTTCTGCCCATTTTTTTACATGATTTTCTGTTTTTTGGGTGTTGAGTTTGAAGAGTTCTTTATAGATCTTGGATATCAGCCATTTGTCTGTAGTGTCACTTGCAAATATCTTCTCCCATTCCGTGGGTTGCCTTTTTGTTTTATTGACTATTTCCTTTGCTGTGCAGAAGCTTTTTATCTTGATGAAGTCCCAAAAATTCATTTTCACTTTTGTTTCCTTTGCTTTGGAGACATGTCTTGAAAGAAGTTGCTGTGGCCCAAGTCAAAAAGGTTACTATCTATGTTCTCCTCCAGGATGTTGATGGATGCCTGTCTCATGTTGAGGTCTTTCATCTATTTTGAGTTCATCTTTGTGTAGGGTGTAAGAGAATGGTTGAGTTTCATTCTTATATACATAGCTGTCCAATTTTCCCAGCACCATTTATTGAAGAGACTGGATATTTTTTTTCCACTGGATATTTTTTTCCTTCTTTGTCAAAGATTATTTGACCATAGAGTTGAGAGTCCATATCTAGGCTCTATACACTGTTCCATTGATATATGTGTGTGTTTTTGTGCCAGTATCATGTTGTCTTGGTGACTGCAGCTTTGTAATAAAGCTTGAAGTCAGGCAATGTGATGCCCTCAGCTGTGTTTTTCTTTTTCAACATTTCCTTAGTGATTCAGGGTCTTTTCTGATTCCATACAGATTTTAAGATTGCTTATTCCAGCACTTTGAAAAATGCCACTGGTATTTTGATCAGGATGGCACTGAAAGTACAGATTGCTCTGGGCAGCATAAACATTTTGGAAAACAGTGTGGAAATTCCTCAAAATAATTAAAAATTAAAAAAACATATCCCCTTGCAATTGCACATTGGGTATTTACCCCCAAAGATACAGATATAGTGAAAAGAAGAGTCATATGTACGCAAAGTTCATAGCAGCAATGTCCACAATAGCCAAACTGTGGAAAGAGCTGAGATGCCCTTCAACAGATGAATGGATAAAGAAGATGTGGTCGATATATACAATGGAATATTACTCAGCCATCAGAAAAGATGAATACCCAACTTTTGCATCAACATGGATGGGACTGGAGGAGATTATGTTCAGTGAAATAAGTTAAGCAAAGACAGTCAATTATCATATGGTTTCATTTACTTGTGGAACATAAGGAATAACATGGAATACATTAGGAGAAGGAAAGGAAAAGTGAATTGGGGGGGATCAGAGGGGAGATGAACCATGAGAGACTGCAAACTGAGAAATAAACTGAGGGTTTTAGAGGTAGGTGAGCCTGGTGGAGGGTATTAAGGAGGGCATGTATTGTATGGAGCACTGGGTGTTGTACATAAACAAGGAATCTTGGAACACTGCATCAAAAACTAGTGATGTATTTTATGATGACTAATATAACACAATAAAAAATTTACATATTACCATCTTAATTTATCTGGGAAGCAAATTTTGAGGCAATAAAAGTTATCATTTCCCTATCAGAAGTGTGTCAGCTTTTAGAATGATCTATGGAAGCAAGGTATCTGTCCCATCTCATCACTTATTCTTTAGTTATGCTGGATAATTTCTATAAGCTGCTTCAAATTGGTTTTAGGTTGAAGCGGAAATAACTAACTAAATAAATAAGAACAAGATATGCTAGAAGAATGGTTATAGGACCAGGAGCCTGGCTTTCATAATAAACGATGATTGAATCTGATGCCTAAAATGTAACGTGCTGTAACCCAAACCCTAAGGAGTTGGCCACTGCTCCTACTTCCCAAGTGTTAGTGTAGCAGAGTGGTGAGGGGAAAGGCTCTGGAATCATCATGTCTGCATGTGACTTCTGGAGTCATCCTATACCAGTTGTATGACTCTGGAAAAGTTCATTTCCTTTCTGTGACTTAGTCTTCTCATCCATAGAGAAAAGATATTGTGAAGCTTCAATGATAATCCACATGAAGCATGTGGAACAGTGACTGGAGTGTGCTGCTGTGCTGCTGTGGCTATGGACTACTATTATACTATACCATACCATACCATACCATACCATACCATACCATACCATACCATACTATACTATTACTGCTGATACACTATTATACTACTACCACCACCACCACCACCACCACAATTACTATGACTTGTACTACTGCTACCATATTACAACTATTGCCCTGGTGTTGCTGTTATTGCTACACTACTACTACTACTACTGTTGCTACTACTATTACATTACTACCATGACAACTACTACCACCACTAACTACTACCATGAGTACTACATTACTAATACTACTGGTACTACTACCACTGTCACTCCTGTAATAGCCAATGTGGAAATTTTCTTTTTTTGATAGAAAATATAACAGAAAAGTCCCAAAGCTTGATCTTGCAAAGATCCTCAAATGATCTTGCTTGCAATGATCTCAGGTGATCTGTCTACAGCATTTGACATAATTACTTCAAACTTAATTCACTCCTGCCTTCTCTTGATTTCTAGGATGCTGCCCTCTTTTAGTATGTTTTTTCCCTGTGTCACTGTCTGTTCCTTTTCAGCCTCCATTATCAGTTCTTCTGGAACTGATGTTCTTCTGGAACTCCTAACATATTAGGAGTATCATATTAGTATTAGCATCAGTATTATATTAGTGTTAGTGTATTGGTTCCGGGGCTCAATCCTTAGGCCTTTCCTTTTGTCTGTAGTCATTCCTGAAGTGATATTGTCAGGTCCTATGGTTTTAAATATTAGCTACATGCTGAGGACTCCAGCTTAATGCTATCTCTCAAATGTCAGTCTTATTATCAAATTGTTCACTTTATATTTCTACTTAGATGTCTAATAGACATTTTAAATAATATAGCCAGAATGAAAGTTCTGATCTTCTCTAAGAAATCTGTCTCATGTACAATCTCCTGTATTTCTGTTTAAGGCAACTCCACCATCCTAGTCATTCAGGCTGAAAACCTCAGATTCACCCTTTACCCTTCTGCTTTCCTCCTCTCTACCATCCATCAAGAAATCTTGTTGCCTCAAAGTTGAAAACAGATATGGGCTCTGATCAGTTCACACCAATTCTACTGCTACCATCCTAGCCTAAGCAACCATCATCTTTCACCTGGACATCACATCCAAAATAGCCTCCATAGTAGATGGTTGGCAAAAATAGCAGCAATTATTCCCCTTGCTATAGCATATCCCTTTGTAATATGGTTTTGGAGCTATGTTATTCCTCTAATTCTTCAACTTGTGTAAACCTCATGACTTACTTCAACTAATATAATATACCCCCCTCAAGTGACGACATGCCAGTTTTGAGCCTAGACTTCAAGAGATCTTGCACACACCTACATATTCTCTTGAAACCCTGCTGCCATCATGTGAATAAACATGTGGCCCAGTGTTCCCTATGGACCAAGCCAACAGCTAGGCAGATCCCAGAGGCAGAGCCACCCAGATGACCTGTAGCCTACTGCAGCAAGACCAGTATAACTGCCCACTTCAGCCTGGCCTAATTTGCCAATCCACTTAATTCTGAGCTAAATAATGGTTCTTGTTTTCAGTCACTAAAACGTAGGGTGGCTTCCACTCAGCAATAGCTGATGGATACAGCTTCCTAACACACGCTCTTACTGCTACTCTTGGCCTCTAATGTCTATTCTCAGGACAGCAGACAAGAACAGCTTTTAAAAAAAAACAAATCAGAATCATATCACCCTTTTGCTCAATACTCTACAATGGTTCATTTTACAGGGAGCCGTACGCTCTAACTCATATGGCTTTCTCTTACCTCTCTACCTACATCTCCTAGTACTCAACCCTTTGTGTTTTTCATTCCAGCCACATTGACTTCCTTGCTATTTCTTGAATATACCGGACACACTTCTGCCGTAGGAACTTGCTTCAGGGGCTCACTCTGCCTGAAACACTCTTTCTCTAGAGAGCCCCTTGGTTAATTCTCCCTATATTTTCAGATATTTTCTCAGATCTCATATTCATAATAAGGTCTCCTCTATTTAATAAAACAGCCGGAGTCCCATCCCCAACATTTTCAGTCCTCCTTATCCTGCTCTACTTTTTATCATGTTTTGCCTTAACATTTATCATCTTCTAATATACTACGTAATTTAATTAATTATGTGTTGTATATATCTCTGTAGTATTCAAATTTCTCCAGAGAACCAAGCCAATTAAGTGTGCGGGGTGTGTGTGTGTGTGTGTGTGTGTGTGTGTGTGTGTAGTACATGTGCATGCATGAGAGAGAGAAAGAGAGAG
>PITA01008438.1:5342-84572 GCA_004023965.1 Spilogale gracilis
TTAACATTTTATTTATTTATTTGACAGAGAGAAATACAGCTAGAGAGGGAACACAAGCAGAGGGAGTGAGAGAGGGAGAAGCAGGTTTCCCGCCGAGCAGGGAGCCCGATGTGGGGCTCGATCCAGTGTCCCTGGGATCATGACCTGAGCTGAAGGCAGTCACTCAACCAACTGAGCCACCCAGGGGCCCCACTGTTGTGCTTTCTAAATTAAAATTTTATCATATCACAGTTACATTTTTAAAAATATTCATTTTTTTAAAAATCAGAGTTTCTTAGATCAGGCACCCACAGAAAACTAGGATTCCACAATATTGAGTCAAATCTCTTATTTGTTCATGGAATATATATTCCACAGTGAACATTGTCTTGAAGAGAACCATCAGAACTCCCAGAAATGCTGAAGGCAATGGAGGATCTGTGTGTCTAGTATATGTGTATGTTTGGCTGTATGGGCCTGTGTGGGTGTATGTATGTGTGTGTGAGTAGAAGTTTTGTTCTGCTCTATAATTATTCAGTTTCTAGATGAGAACCTCAGGCCAGACGGACAAGAATGAAGAATCAGTCATGGTGATTGGTAGCTTCACAAAAAATTTCTTTCTTTCTTTCCTTCCTTCCTCCCTCCCTCCCTCCCTCCTTCCCTCCCTCCCTCCTTCTCTCCTTCCCTCTTCCTTCTCTACCTCCTCTTCCTCCTTCACCTCCTCCTCTTCTTTCTTCTTCTCTCCTTCCTTCTTCCTTCATTCTCCCTTCCTCCCTCCCTTTCTCTGTCTCTCTTCCTTTCTTCCTTCCTTCCTTCCTTCCTTCCTTCCTTCCTTCCTTCCTTCCTTCCTTCCTTCCTTTCTTCCTCTTTCTTTCTTCTGTTAGAAATTATAAGGAATAAATGAACTAATTGCATTTCAAGGCCTTAGAATAGTACCTCCCACATAATAAGTACTTATTACATGTCAATTATAATAATGATGATTATTCATCAAATGTATTTCATCAGTTTCTAATGTAGTTCTAGTGCTCTCTAAATACCTCTTGTTTCATTGGTCCCAAACTGGTAGGGAAACTTTCTGAAAGACCACATTGAAATGAAAGCAGCAGAAGATAATGAACCCAATGAAGTATGCAAGCAGCATATGCTTCCCGTCCACTCTTTCTCCTTATATACTTTCTTCTCTCTCCCTGGAATTACCCTCCCTCCTCATGTTTTATTTTTTTTTCCCTCCTCCTGTGGCTTTTTAAAAAATATATTTTATTTATTTATTTGAGAGAGAGTGAGTGAGAGAGAGCATGAGAGGGGAGAAGGTCAGAGGGAGAAGTAGACTCCCCGTAGAGCTGGGAGCCTGATATGGGACTCCATCCTGGGACTCCAGGATCACGACCTGAGCTGAAGGCAGTGGCTTAACCAGCTGAACAACCCAGGGGGCCCCACCCCCATGGCTTCTTTAAGGTTATTTCAAATACTAAGTTTTGCGGAATTAAAGTTCCCTTTATTTTTGCCCTCTGTAACATCTTTAACATGAGTGGCCTATAGCTTTAACAGTGTTGTAATTATTTGTTTATTTTTCCTGTGTTGCTTCTTTCATTATGTATGCACACACATACTCATTATATGCATACATATGTATCCTCAAAAAATGATTTCATGTATACTTTAATATCATGCTAATGTAGGATATTTAATCAAATATGATGTATGTTCATGGAATATTAATTAAATAAAAGGTAATTAGAAGGGTAGCAAGCTATCAGTAAAATCATATCAAGCTTTCCAAAATAATGAAGGCTGGCTGAAATATCTGTTCTCTTGAAATAGCTGTGCCACTGCTCTATTCTTCATTATAGGAATGGATTCCTTTATTCCATTAGCTATATGAAGGATGTTCACAAAAAGTCCTACTCCATGTGTGTATATGTATATATATATATATATATAGAGAGAGAGAGAGAGAGAGAGAGAAAGAGAGAGAGAATGCACCTGCTTTCTAGAATGTTATTTTAAAGTGCACTGATTGGAGTAGTCATAGAACATAAAAGTACATTATAAAAACAGATGATAAAGCAAACATTTAAAATATATATGATTATATTGGAATAAATGATGTGATTGCAAAGATCAAGATTTTAGAAAACTTATAACACTTGCTATAAAAAAATTATTTGAAATTGAGACTCTCCGTTCTTTCTACTCCCACTAATGCTGCTGACTCAAATGCTTTTCTTTTTTCTTCTTATATACAACAGCCACAGCTTTTCCTACCTTGTTATCCCCCCCACTGGCTTCTGTTTGCTCCAGGTCATTCTTCACACTACCTCAAATGACAGTTCAAAACAGAAATGAGGTACAGCTATGATGGAGTAACTGGGACTTGTTTCTCATTGTAAACCACTAGAAATTTGGGCAAAATATATGAAAAAAACATGTATTCAGACCTTGGACATTAGGTAGCATAGAACTGCGGTCCTTATTAGAGGGAACACAAGATGAGCATTAAAAGAGGTCTGTATTTCAACCAGAGGTGCTCCCCAAATGAAATGAGGGGAACCAAAAATAAAGCATGATGTTTTTAATTTATTATTAAATTAAAGAGAAGAAAACTAATATTTGAGGAGGTTTGGGAAGCTGTAAATTGTAGGGAAGAATAACAGAGAAGGGGAAGCTACAAATAGAAATGTTCCAGAAATTTGCATATTTAAAAAAATATTCTATTACTGTATTTAAAGCTGCATATTCAAAGGGTAAAACTTCGTGAAGTTGGACCAAGAACAACCAGGAAAATTAAAGTGTAAAAATTACCAGAGCCCACACAGGGCTGGAGGGTTTTCAAGTTCAAACCAGCCAGAATAGAGAATCCTTTTTACTTTATTTTATATATATATATATATATATATATATATATATATATATATATATTTTTTTTTTTTTTTTTTTTTTTTTTTTAAGTGGGATTCACATCCATTGTGGAGTCTCACATGGAGCAGAACTCAGAATCCTGAGATCAAGACCTGAGCCTAGATCAAGAGTCAGACATTTAACCAACTGTGCCACCTAGGCAACCCAAGAATGGAGAATCATTTTTTAATATTCGGTGCATTTGGTAGAGCCCAAATGAAGATAATAAGTACATAAGTAGTAGGGCTAAACCTGAGTAGAGGCTACCTAAAACATGCCTTAATGAAGATAGATAATCAAGACTTTAAAAGGATTAAGTTTACCCCCAAGTAAGTTAACTCCCTATCATAAAAAGTCATCTAACACTCTTTTGAGTTCTGTTTTCTTATTTTAAACTCAATAGGGTAAACTTCAAACTATCCAACATCTGATTAAAATAGATATGAGGGAGAGGAACACATGAGTCTAAAACAAGAAAAATAAGTCAACGAAAACAGTTCCAGAAAAGATAGATAATTGAATTAGCAGAATGTAATTTGCTTGTTTTACATACCATAAATATGCTTAAGGATTTAAAGGACAAGAGGAATATAATGAGAAGAAAATTAAAGAAGTAAAAAGAGTCCAATGGAACTTCTAGTGATTAAAAACGATCTCAAATGAAAAATTCACATGATCACATTAAGGCACTCCATAAAACAAAGTCAGTGGATTTAAATCTATTGGGCAACAAAACCGTTGAAACAAACAAAAGTCCAAACATATCCTGACTGTATTTTTTTCAGTATTTTTTATTTCTAACGTGATTTTTATACTTTCAATTGTTTAAGTCATATGTTTACTTGCTACTTTTGTCTAATCTCTTTATCACTGGATCTCTTGACTTGTTTACAAACAATGATGTGAATTTTAAGTACAGAAAATTTTTTCAAATCCTCTGCTCTTTTCTTCATTTCCTTTTGTGATGCATATTTTTAATGTGTATTTTTGTAGTTTTTTTTCAAATTACTGAATGTGGGAAAGAATTTTTTTCCCCCTGAATAATTCTATATAAGAATTATGCAGGTAAATGCTGTCTAAATACCGGAATCACATATTGGTCATGGATCACTAAGTCTGATTTGAGACCTTCTCAGTAAGTCTTGCTGGGGCTGAAGCTCAGTCTTTGCCTCTCAGCAGTTCAATGAGGCTATTAGTAAAGGACAATAGGGTCTGTACTGTGGTCTGAGGATCACCCTATTTTCTCCATTCTCCTCACTTCTCTCTTAGCTGGCCTTACCGATATCTGATATTAGATGATAAACTAGAAGTATCAGAGAATAATATTTATATGTAATTGTCATTCATAATTTGAAACACATGAAAATTGAGAAATATAGTTGAATATTCAAATGTTTCTGAATATTTCAGAAATTGGAAACATGAGGACAGGTATCTTGGTGCCTGATAGAAAAGTTTCATTATATCTGCCAGAGTGTGTGGTTTCAATATTTGTTTTTGTTTTTGTTTTTTGACGTGGGGAGTAGAGAGAGAGAGAGAGAAAGAGAGAGAATCTTAAGGAATCTCCACACCCAGTGTGGAGCCCAATGTGGGACCTGATCTCACAACCCTGAAATCATGATGAGCCAAGTCTGAGCCAAGTCAAGAGTCAGATGGTGAATGGAACTACCCAGACACCCCAACAGTCTGTTATTTTTTTTAAAGGATATATTAAAACTACATCTTTGTAAACATATTCTTTATGTTAGGAATAAAAGGTCAGTGTCCTTAAATATTAACCCATTGATTAGTATTCTTATTAGTATCATTGAAAAAAATGTATTTATGGAAATAATTATAAAACTTAAAAAATATATCTTATGTAGTTTTAAATCAGTTAGATTGCAGCTTATACACTTTTGGGGTGAGATTATACTCTCTGCATGAAGTATAGTCATTCCTGAGAACTAGACCTGACAGGCAGTTCCCACAATATCTGATAGATTTGTCCAGCTACTAGTTTCTTAAAAATGCAACATCAAGAAATATATCAAACCAACTGTAATACTATGATGGAAACCACTGAGATTTCTGTTCAGTTTGTCTTTCTTGAGCACTGCCTATACTTTTCACAGATGTAAGGTCCAGGTAGCCTTGTTTTCTCTGACTTTAGTTATGAAGAGTAACTACATGATCAAACTCAAGCTAATCAAATATTCATTCTTAGGATTCTGAGTTGAATACAGAAGCTGTACAACTCAGGAGCAGTGATGAAGTCATTTACCTTCACAAAGAAGGAAGATCTACGGAGAGACCAGAGATGAGAGATGGAGAGAAAATATTACCTGGATTCTTATAGTGTTTATTTCTTGGTTCTTTTCCTTTTTTAAAGCACATATAGATTCTCGATCTTGGTTTAATTAAGAATCCACTGTTTCTTTAAAATTGATGATTGCCTTATAATAAATGTACTTCCACACTTTTTGTTCTACTCTTTTTCTTTTTCTTCCTTTTTTTTTTTTTTTTTTTTCTTTTTTTTTTTTTTTTTTTTTTTTTTTTTTTTTTTTTTTTTTTTTTTTTTTTTTTTTTTTTTTTTTTTTTTTTTTTTTTTTTTTTTTTTTTGCCCTCTTCTTCTCCTTTTTATTTAAACCAGTGGGAGTTGATTCTGTTCTTTTCTTTTTTTTTTTTTTTTAAGATTTTATTTATTTGACAGAGAGAAACACAGCCAGAGAAGGAACACAAGCAGGGGGAGTGAGAGGGGGAGAAGCAGGCTTCCCACCAAGCAGAGAGCCCGATGTGGGGCTCGATCCCAGGTCTCCAGGATCATGACCCGAGCTGAAGGCAGTGGCTTAACCAACTGAGCCACCCAGGCGCCCCTGATTCTGTTATTTTCAATTAGAATTCTCTTTAATATAATAATATCCACGCACTTTGAGGAAATACAAAATGAAGTAACTTGTTACTTTTGCTAAGCAAAGAAACACACAACAATAAAATGCATTGTAAAGTAGTTTTGAGGTTTTCATTTGAGTGCTTCTCTGATAACAGATTTGGGAAGAAGAGAGCAGAGAAATATAACCTAATTATTTTTTATAAGCACAGATTTATTCTGCTTATGTAAGTCAGAAACAGGCATTCCATTGGCATTCATGATTAAAATAAATGTGTTATTTAAAGTAATATTGAGTCATTTGGCGTGTTAGCGAGTAGCTTTTGCACTGGATTATACTATCGTACCTACTCCTCAGTCCATACCTTATAGGACTAAATTATTGAAGTCTTTGGAAGACCACGTCTGTTGACCTTCAGTGACTCCTTCAAACTGGAGTCGAAGGAAGATGTTTCTGTTTCTTTGGAGGAAAAGTGTGATCTAGGTTGTATGCTGTTGTTTTCCTGGGATGTCACAGAATCTGTAAGATTTCCTCAGGGATAGTCACATACATTAGTAGGAATATGATATTCTCAGAGGCACTTCTCTTTATAATACTCATTTTATGTCAGAGCTAAAGACTTCCCTTTAAGAATTCCTTCTGAGAGAGATTAGGTGCAAGATTTTTGTAGTTTTTCGCTGATTAAGCTATCGTAGTTCTTTGATAAGCCCCAGTATTGAGCCCACAGTTATACCTTTTTGAATGGCTGATGTGTTCTCATTCTTCAGTCTTGTCTTGTTTTTATTTCAGTGACTTCCTGGAAAGTGTTTGTAGTTTTGTGGTGAGCTTTTATTATATCCTCCAGTCACTTGTTCGTTGTACATAGGCAACTAAAGAAATGGTCTGTTGAATTTTATCTACACAAATCTTTGATGGCATCTAAGTCACAAAACAACCCCTACTTGAAATACAATCACAGTAATCTGACTTCTTTTCAACTTTGAATTGGTAATATCAAGCCCATATATTATGATATTTCCCATCAATTACCCAAAACTTCATTCATTGCTTTGATCCCGCAGGCTCATAATCAGCCATTTACCTTCATAGTCTTATAATTTCACATGTTGGTTCCCTTCAATAAACTGGAATGTATGTCTGAAATATATGTTAATTATGTCACATCAGACTTATTACCTTTGCCACCTGAATATATGGAATAATCCTCGCCAGTATCTTGAGATAAGTGTTGAATTTTTATCTCTTCCCATTTTTCACAAAGTAATCTCAATCTTGTGCTTACCAGTTGAAGTTTTTCCTTCTAGGCCACCTCTATTTCCATTACTTCTTATCTCAAGTAATACACTGCTGATCCTTTTCCTCTTTTAGTCAGTCTTATTCCGTAACAAGTGTCAGTATTATGCTGTTTTGTCGAGATACATATTTATTGCCTGTTAGCATTAGGGAAGTTCCATATATTTGCAACAATGAAAAACAAAACCCCTTCTACTTTTTAGACCACGTTAATTTTCCATTGTATGCAGTGGATATTTAATTAGCTAGAAATTTATGGTATTAAGTGTTATTATTTTAATATTGGAATGAGACCCTCTAATATTCTCAGATTTCAGTATGGAGAGGCAGAATGCTGCCCGAAACAGAGGTTTATTTCTGATTGTGCATATTACAGTAAAACTAGTACACATGTAAAGGTTCAATTGATTCTTATTACATGCATATTTGAAAACTTGTTGTAATTAGTATTTAAAGTAATTTATTAATTAATTAGTTCCTTACAGAATATCCCAAACTGGTTTATAAGAGCAAATGATAATTGTGTTGTATGTGTAGCTATTTTCAAAATCTGTATTTTCAGTTTTGAACATTTGGTTTCTTATTCAGATGTCTGAAATTAACTAAATTCATTTTTCAGTTTTTCCTCTTACATTCTGGATGAGCTGACCTTATTGAGGTTGTGGCAATTTTCTTTGCATTACTTTAGTTCTGCTGGAGCACATTTTCAGATTGCTGGTCTACTATGTATGGGGTTGGGTAGGTTGCACTTTGCAACTCCATGGGCACCAGGTACCTATAATCTATATGAGTACTACACTTGGAAGTGTGCAGTACACACTAGTGTAGCTATATGGAATAATCCTCGCCAGAAACTTGATAATCAGTGAATCATTTAAGCTATGAAAATAGAGTGCTAGTCACTGATATCACTTAATGACTATTGGAGGTTTTAACTTAGTGAAAATTTGCTTAGTTTGGATTTTCTCTTTCCAATTTTAACTAGATTTGCTTTATGCTCATGAGAACAAATGGCTTTGATAGAGACAGACTGACACACAGAAAATTCATGCACCTTGGTTCCCTGGGAGAGCAGGCTAAGAATAGTTTCCTTTGCACATCCTGGTTTCCTCCAATGAGAGCACTGCAGTATAAGAATGTGAATGTCACAAGGTAACCTATAAATCCCAAGAAATCATTATTTTATGACACTTTTAATACACATTTGCAGATACTAAAATTAGAAAGCATTTCATATATTTGCATGAATCTTATTTCTGAGGTTTTTTTGTGCTTATGTATTTGATTAATTTTATTTATTGGTTTGAAATAAGAGCATGTGTGAAGAATGATGGATAGGTTTTGGGTAGCTGTTAGTGAAAAAAATGTTTCCCAGAATATGAACACTCAAGGTTTTCTAATTAAAATCAGCTTTCAGGGCACCTGGGTGGCTCAGTCAGTTGAATGTCTGACTCTTGGTTTTGGCTCAGGTCATGATCTTGGAGTTGTGAGCCTGAGCCCCATGTCAGACTCTGTGTTCTGCATAGATTCTGTTTGTCCTTCTCCCTCTGCTCCAATCCCTGCTTGCACTCTCTCTCTCTCAAATAAATAAGTAAAATAAAATAAAACCATCTTTCAAAATGCATACCACTAAATTCATTGTTTCTATAATGCTGGCAATCAACTACTTTATTATTCTTAGTATTCACACTTTATTGCAATAGTAAATTCCTTTCTTTGAAAGCCCTTTTTATCATACATTTTATTTATTTATTTATTTATTTATTCATTCATTCATTCATTCATTCATTCATTTTACAGAAAACTTGACAAGTGCTGCTTAGGTATTGAATATTTGTTCATTATTCAGTGAAGAAACTTTTGGAAGCAAACTTTCCAAACATAGTACATGACACATTACACAGTTTTCTTTTCTTTTTTTTTTTTAAGATTTTTTTTTTAAATTTATTTGACATAGAGAAACACAGCCAGAGAGGGAACACAAGCAGGGGGAGTGAAAGAGGGAGAAGCAGGCCTCCTGCCGAGCAGGGAGCCCGATGTGGGACTCGATCCCGGGTCTCCGGGATCATGACCTGAGCCGAAGGCAGTCGTCTAACCACCTGAGCCATGCAGGCGCCCCAGACACATTACACAGTTTTCTACATAAACTTCAGAGAACACATTGTGTTTACTAAAATTTTATATATGTTATGAATCGTATTTTAATATTTTTTATACATTGACTTAATTTAAGAGGTCATATATTTGCAAAATAGGTATCAACTACAGATATTTGTTGAATGCTCTGTATACATGGGCAGTGAAAGAGGGTTTTGTTAGCCAGAAATACACCTCTTAGGATTTTGAATGCTTTGTAGAGTAAACTAACTTAAATCATGGATATCATATATGCTTACAGTTAAAACTAGGCATTCTCTTTCAATAAAACAAACATTATGGGAAACCTAAGGCATATTTTCATCAGCTATGTATAATGCAAACTACTTTCAATATAGTAATGGGTCCATTTATGTCTGGCTAGCACTAGACACTGCACATTTGGTGTTATGTGTGTAAGTGCTTATGACATGTCCAAGTGAACACATTGCTCTCATTTTTTTGTTCCAGGTCTTAATGATCACTGTCTTGATGTGGATTAAAATAACATGGATAGGCAACTTCCACAAGCCCCATGATGTTCAGCAGTAGGAAGGTAAGAACCAAGTGTAAATTGTTCCTAGGACATTTGTCTTACAATGTGAATGAATTAGGAAAAGTTCTAAGCCTACTGGAGCAAGGTGAGTAGCATAATGAATGACATAGAATATTACAAGAGAAGACTTGTGGTATTTAAAGACAATGGTAGCTGCCTGTGTCCACATCTTCTAATATTTCCTCCCAAAACAATTAAAAACAAGAATGGAAAAATAAAATTACACAAAACCAAGTGCTCAGCATAACTTAAATACAGAGAAAGCCCATGTTTCAATATGATAGTAAAAAAAAAAAAAAGAAAAAAAATTACAATTGAATAAAGTGAAAAGTGTGAACCTAGGATTTTCTATCCAGTCAAAATTCCTACAAATATCAGGGCTATATAAAAACAATTATAACATAAAAACTTTGTCTCCTTGAGCCCTTCCTGAGGAATCTGTTAGAGATAAGTATTAGAAATGAGACATATCCAGCGAAGGAGCTTCAAAAAAACTGAACAAGTCCCCATCAGTGAGCATTTTAAAATATACATACAAAAATCTGAGACTAAAGGAAATATAGGGATGAGGGTGGAAGACTAATATACAAATGTTTTATATCTTAAAATATTTATGACAGAAATTATCATATATTAGTTCACAGAGGTATTATTGGGAAGTTCCATAAGGTAGAAACATTATAAACACTACTCTTAGATCAGTGTGATAAAATCAGAAATTATTAACAAGACAAAATACAAAAAGCTCTTCTACGTGAAAATTTCAATTAAAGAATCATTAGTTGAAAGAAAAATACAAACTGAAATTATATAATTTCTAACAACAAAAAAACCCAATGATACCATTAGTTAATGGTATCTACATTCTACTCTACCCTTCAGCAATTACTTTTTTTTTTGCAAAATCTGCCCTCAGATAGAACTTGACCACTTGAGTTTAAAGTTTGCTGTTTTCAGTTTTTAAATAAAGATTTTATGTATGTATGTATATATGTATGTATGTATTTAGAAATGGTGGAGGGGCAGAAGGTGAGGGAGAGAGAATCTCAAGTAGACTCCACACAGAGCACAGAGCTCAGTGCAGGGCTTGATCCTACAACCCTGAGATCATGACCTAAGCTGAAATCAAGAGTCAAGGTTTAACTGCCTGATCCACCCAGGCACCCTAAGATTTTGCTATTTCATTTACACAAAGGGATAGATGGATACACTCAGTATCACTTGGACCATGAGCCAGCAAACTTTTGTTTTGTTTTGTTTTGTTAAGGGCTAGATAGTGTACTTTATGTGTAGGGGTTCATGTGATCTTTGAATGATTTAACTCTGCAGATGTAGCCAGAGTAGTCATAAGCAGTATGTAAATGAATGAATGTGCCTATGTTCCAATAAAACTTTATTTACAAAAGCAAGCTGTAAGCCACATTTAATTTGTGGTGTAGTTTGCTGACCCATGATTTTTGCTGTTTCTCTTCACTTCCACATAAGAAATTTTTGCAAGATTAAGGCAAGGAATAGAGGTGCATCAAATACTCCCATCTTACAGACATTTCTCCAAAGAAGATATACAGATGGCCAACAGACACATGAAAAGATGCTCATCCTCATTTATCATCAGAGAAATGGAAATCAAAACTATAATGAGATATCACTTCACACTTGTAGAATGGCTAGATGAGGAAGTGGAGGGAAAGGACCATGAGTGAGCTGCTGGTAGGAATGCAAACTGGTGCAGCCACTGTGGAAAATACTAAGAAGGTTCTCAAAAGTTAATAGTATAACTACCTTATGATCCAGCAATCTGAGTACTGGATATTTACCCCCCAAAATACAAAAACACTGAAAGATATGTGCAGGGATTACATATGGTGGAATATTATTTAGCCATAAAAAGAATGAAATCTTGCCATTTGCAACAATATGGATAGAGCTAGAGAGTATAATGCTAAACAAATAAGTCAGTCAGAAAAAGATAAATATGATTTCATTCACATATGGAATTTGAGAAACCAAACAAGCAAAGGGGGAAAAATATAAGGGAAAGAGTCAAATCAAGAAACAGACTCATACAGAACAACTCATACAGAAGACTTTGTTCTGTTTGTACCTAATCTCATTCATGAGTTGGAAGTTATAATAAGACTAATGATTATAATAGCAGCAGTCATCATGTAATCATTATAATTTATGGGACACTAGAGAATGGTTTCTTTATCTTCTGAAATCCTGCCTTAGTCCAGACCATTTGGATTATTTATTTAGCTCTTCAGATGCAGATTCTGCTACTTTAAAATGAATCACCATTTATTAGAAATTTGCTAATTTGAAATCCTGAAGGCGTTATCTTCTGATTTTTAAAAACATGAAAGGCTCTGAATGCCCATCTGAAAGACAGAAGGAGAGAATATAATTAGAAACTCTACAAGGTCTTAATTTCTCCTTCTTGAATTGAGCATTTTCAATATTTCTGTACTTCTTTGTTTTTTGTCTATTACCCATTTCCACATGCTATGTCATTTGCTTTGAAATGTGACAAAGTGGTCTGAGCTCAGGTTCCTGCTGCAGAGGGAGGCATTATTGATTTCTTGGAGAGTAGCAAGAAGACTTGCAATGTTGCTCTTAAACTTGGCTGACAGATCACAACAGCTTGTGACATCTAATTTACTATAATGAAATCATGGGATTCTCTGGCTGTCTGGCCTTGAGGGGAGGTGAAAGGTCAAGAAAGTGAGGATCCTAAGCAGCCAGGCATGAAGTGTGGTTCATTCACACAGTCCAGTCTTATTCTGAAAAGATATTAGCTGAATTCACCTGCTCCAAGTTAACCAGATGGTCTTCTCAGCAAATGGAAAATTGCAAATGTCTGATCATCACTGTGCTGGTTACAGTTTAATTGCTTGATCAGGAAATCTTACTTCTGGTCTCATTTTGAAGCATTACAGATTGTTGTAATTTCATAGCTAAGAATATATTAAACAGAATTTTTTTTCATGTTTGAAAATGCTTTTAGCCATCTTTTCTTTTTAAGATTTTACTTATTTATTTGATAGAGAGAGAGAGAGAGATCACAAATAGGCAGAGAGGCAGGCAGAGAAAGAGGGGGAAGCAGGCTCCCCACAGAGCAGAGAGCCCGATTCAGGCCTCGATCCCAGGACCCTGAGATCATGAGCTGAGCTGAGCAGAGGCTTTAACCCACTGAGCCACCCAGGCACCCTAGCCATCTTTTCAATTAGCTGTAAGTCTCTCCTTTCAGTAATCTTTGTTAAGCTGTCTGGTACTTTGAGAGGTTCTGAAATCCGTGAAAGCAGTTCCTGCTTAACTGATACTCTTTCATAACTGCTTTATTTTCCTATTGTGGGTGACTTTTATGAGGAAGAAACAAAAAGAAAGGAAACAAGCTGAATTTACTTTAGACTCAGTGACTTTCAGTGTTTTTTACAGCCTCTGGGACACATTCAGCTTAATATCTAAGTTTGTCCACATACTCCCTGAATGGCCTGTGGCCTGTTTCTACAGATATAGAAGGAGTGAGATGAATTCTGAAAACCAACTAGAAATCTTTTAGCATAGCATTATGATTTCATATTTATATTTTTCTACATGAGTAGTTCATATTGCAGTTTGGGTCTTTGAAGCACAAAATGATTGCTGAATCACATAGGATGAGTTGAATAAAATTCAGCATGTGTTTCCTGCTAAAAGCTGTTGTTCTCAAATGCAAAAAAAAAGTAGTATGGTGTTTTGGAAGAGTGCTGGAATAGATATTCATATAAACTGCATTTTATTTTCAGTGCTGTCATTTCTTTTTCATGTGGTAACTATGACCCACTTAACTCTCTGAGTCTCAGTTTCCTTATTTTTGAAATGGGGCTAGTAATACAACAACCATCCTCAAGTGCCTGCTTCCCATAGAGGTAGGCACTTTTACATGCGCTGTTTAATTACTCCTGACAAATCTATCAAGAAAGTATTATCCTCAGTCTCCACATAAAAAACTGAGGCAGAGAGTAGATGATTTTTTGCAAAGTTGAATGGTTGACAGATGTAATAGCTAGGACTTAAATCCAGAACTTCTAACTTTGAGCAAAGTTTTCTTTGCACTGATTCTCAGCTGCTTTCTCAGGTGCAAGAAGCAAATTAGGTTGTGCAATATATAGAGCTTCATAAACATGAAGTCAGGTTATTAGTTAATTATTGTGGCAACCAATAATTCTTATATGGGTATGCTTTTTAAATCTATGTATTGTAATTCACATTATAATCACAATAATAGCTTAACTTTTCAGAGTGCCAAGAATTATAGATGGTGCTTTAATGAGTTACCACACTTAATGCTCCCTACACACCTACAAAGTAGATATGAGTAATCCTTATTTTACATTTGAAGAAGCTAAACAGTGTAGCTTTGAATTTCAAAATCTGATTTACTGTTGTGTTTTTTTTTTTTTTTTTTAACTTTCTTCTTTTCTAAACTATTAAGTTTGCCTGAAAACTGAAAATCAAGCCAGAGTCTTGAGGGCTTCTTAATTGAATCTTTATTGTTTTTCCAGTGTTCCATAAGTATTTACCTGAGAATGAAAAGGGGATTGAACAGGCAGAGGGAAGGACTGGCTCCTGCCTTCCTTGGATTGCCACGGGAAGAGACCCTTTACTGCAAATTGCATAGGTCTCAGTCCTTCAGTAGTCACTTAGGTGAATTGGAAGACAAGAGAAACTTCATGGGACTCTGAGGTGGACAGTGGTGCAAGCTTTCTCTTAGGCGTTCCGCATGAAGATTTTTATCTCAATTTGGAGTGGTTGTGGTGCGCCCTCTGCGGGGGGTAGCAGTCATGCTCTTCCAGTCAGCTCCTTATGCACAATGTTTGGGACCCAGGCTTTTATCTGCCACTATTTTACTTGGCTCATAAGGTGTATGTTTCTATTATAATACATGTGATTTTTTTCCTCATTAATGTAAATAAATATAAATAACACCTATTTTATGTGTTTTACACATAAAAAGTTAGACTCACAAACAATAGTCCCCTACCAGATTGGAGATTGAGTCATCACATTTTCCATGGAAGACTCTCATTTCCATATGAAGGCTTAAAGTGGGGGACGATTTGCCTAACATCACAAGGAATAAAGGGTCAGCAAACTTTTGTTTTCCCATTATGGTAAATTTAGTAATTTATACCAGTTCTCCAGGGAGCACAGATATAACCTCCAGAAATACTATGAAAACAACTGCCTCACAACATTAGATTGTGAATAAGATAGTGAACAATGATCAGGCCAGGATGTGCAGGTAAGTGAAGCCTGGGCAGGTTAACCCACACTTCAGGACCACTTTTCTTAAAGGGGGAAGGATGTTTATCCTTAAGTGAGCCACAGAGATGCTGAGAGGCCGAGATGCCAAAGAACACTTTGGAAATCCTTTCCATGATGATAAAGATGGAGTTGAGTCCTAGATCCTGCAATGGGGTGCTATGCCCCAGAGCTAAGTACTGATATTCAACACAACCTTGCAAGAGACAGTAGACCCTTCAGCTTCATATCATCCCAACTCCTGAAACTGATCCCTGTGTGATCCTGTCCCAGTTCCCTGGCAGAAGCAAAATGAAATCTTGTTGGAGATAATAGACTGATCTATTTGTCTTTTATAGTTTTCCAAAATATTCTTAATAACATATTAGGCAAAAAATAAGACAATGAGTCAAATGAGGAAGACAGTATGAACAAAGAGGAGCTGAAAAATGGAAAAGATAGAAGAAGGGGTTCTATATGTTGGAGTTATCTGATGTGAAATGAGAATTGTCTTTATATTGCACTCAAGAAGTTAAAATGAGACTGAGAGATCTGGCAAATAATTTCATTTTATTTTTTGTAAAGATTTTATTTATTCATTTGAGAGAGTATTAGAGAGAGAGAGAGAGAGGAAGAGAGAACAAGAGGGAGATGGAGAAACAGGTTCCCTGCTGAGCAGGAAGTCCAAAGTGGGGCTCCATCCCAGGACCTGAGACCATGACCTTAGCTAAAGACAGATGCTTAGTGAACTGAGACACCCACGTGCCCCTGGAAAATAATTTTAAGATATGAAAATAATGTAAACAGAAATTAAAGAATTAAAAAACACAATACAAATGAAAAACCTACATGGGGAATTGAAAAGCAGATTGATACAGCTGAGGAGAACATAGTGAAGTAGAACCTAGATCAGAACAAACTACACGAAATTACAAAGAGGGAAAGATGGAAAAGATTCAATATAAGTGCAATAATCATAAAGATATACCAAGCAGGCTAATATGTCACTTGGAGCCCCAGAATAAAAGGAAAGATGGAATGGGACATTTGAAGACATAATAACTGAATATTTCTCAGAGTTTCAGGAAGTTTTAACAAATCGTAAGGATAATAAACAAAAATAATTCTGAGCCAAATCACATCAAACATTAGTCAGTAACCCTAAGAAAAACAAGGAGAAAAATGTTAAAAGCAGCCAGAGAAAAATCAACATGTTGCCTTTAAAAGAGCAATAATTAGATTGACATCTGAATTGTCAACAGAAACAATGACAAAATAAAATTATGGGTCATTTTCATTCAGCTTAGATGTGCAAATACTAAAAAATATCCCCAAAGTAGTCTGACAGTCCAATGTAAGTGTTCTGTAATATACCCATGTTGAATTTATTCCAGGAATGGAAGATTATTTAAGATTTATAAATCAATCAATGTAATTTATTTTTAGATTAAAGGGAAAAAGCAACTTGATTATTTTAATATTAGGAAAAGTATTTTAAAATTTAAAATACATTTAAATGTAAATGTTTACCTATATATGAAATCTTAGATTTCTAGAAAAAGAAGGGACATTTCCTAATTTCTTCTTCCCTAAAAAAATAGTCTTTAAAAGAAACCTACAGCAAGCATCTTACTTTTTGGCAAAATAACAAAAGCTTTCTTTTTAAGATTTACATAAGATAAAGATGGTAGCTGCCACCATTTCTTTTTAACAATATTCTTGAAGACCCAGACAGGACTGTAAGCAAGGAAAAAAGTTAAAAAAAAAAAAAGGAGATATAAGGATTAAAAAGCAAAAACTAAGCTATCATTATTCTTAGGTGATGTGTTTTGTTCCTAGAAAATACAAAAGAATTCACAAATCAATAATTTGATTAAATGAATAGCTTTAACTAGTTTTCTGGATATAGGATCAATATGTAAAAACCAAATGTATTTCTATATGCCAGTAATAATAGACAATGTAATTTAAAAAAGATATTACCTACAATAGTATTAAAAATCATCAAATCCTGAGGAATAAATAAAATAACTATGTCAGATTCTTGTAAGAGAATATAAAACATTATTGAGAGGAGTTCTTAAGACCTTAAATAAATGGAGTAATGAACAATGTTCATGCATGAGAAGAAATAGTACTGTCCACTTGTCAATATTTCCTGAACTGATTGATAATTTCAGTGCAACTCCAATCATATCATAAGAATATTTTCTTAAAATATGCATGCATGTATATAACTTGACAAGTTGATTCTCTAAAATGTCTATGAAAGTGGAAAAAAGCCAAAGCTAGTTAGGACACAGCTGATGAAAAACAAATGGGAAAAGACTTTCTCTACTTGGGAGCAAGAATTAAGTTCATAGTAATTAAGAAAGTATAGTATTGTCACAAGGATAGACTACTATACTAGATCGATAGGACAGAAATAAGATCTCAGGAAAAGCCTCAAGCATATGTTGAAATTTGTTTTATGAAAAGAGTTGGCACTGCAGATCTCTGGGGCTTTTCAATAACTGGTGTTTGAGCAATAGGAGCATGTAAGAAAAAGAATGTAGTTTTACCTCTACTTCACAGCATACACAAAAATCAATTCCAGGAGATTGTAGATCTAAATGCAAAAATGATTAAAATGGAATAAAACCTAAAGAAGGTAATATAGTCATGACTTGAAATAAGAAAAGCAAAGCTTTATTTTACCATATTGAAAAAAAATTGATAAAGTTGACTATAAAACTAACTTTTATAGGGCAGAGGAGATACTTATAGCTCATATAGCCTGTAAAGAGCTCATATTCACATTATAAAAAGATCAAGTCAACATGCAAAAGACAAAATCCAACAGAGTAATGGGCAAGAGATTTGAGCAGGTATTTCATAGACAAAGATATCCATGTGGCCAAGAAATATAAGGAAAATTGTTCAACTATAGTTGGTATCATGGCATGCAAATTAAAGCAATTAAATACCTTTATCTACCTGTTAATATAGCTAACATTTAAAAGGCTGATATTTCAATTGTTGACAAGGATATGGAACAACTGGATTTGATACAGGGCACATCACTAACCGCTCAGTCTGAAAAGCCAAGCTTGTCCGTCAGTAGAAGTAAGATAGAGATGAGGAGCTAGAACGGTCTCTCAAAGGTCTTGTGTCTCCCTCAGATGGCCCACATCTTAGTTGGTAGAGCCTGTAGTGGGGGAAAGAAAGCAGGGGCGGTGAGAAGGAGATCAAGGAAAGCTGGAACCCAGGAGGCACGTACTTGGAAATACTGATGAAGATATGAGAGTAATTTTGTGCTATTTGCCTTCATTCTATTCCTCCTCCTCCAAATCTCATGCAAATTATTTTGGCTAATTCTAACCCAAAACCAGATAGGAAACATTTTCTGGGAAACATAGTTTCTAGTTAAACAAAATTGATAATACAATTGTCCAACACATTTTAGAATAAAAAATATTTATTTTAATTTAAATTCAAGTTGGTTAATGTACAGTGTATTATCAGTTTCAGAGGTAGATTCATAGTGATACATAAGTTGCATATAACACCCAGTGATCAGTACTTCAGGTGCCCTTCTTAATGCTCATCACCCAGCTACTGCATCATACCACCCATCTCCAGCAACCCTCAGTTTGTTCTCCATAGTTAAAAGTCTGTTATGGTTTACCTCTCCCTGTTTTTATCTTATTTTATTTTTCATTTCATTTCTCCTATGTTCATCAGTTTTGCTTCTTAAATTCCATATATGAGTGATATCATATAGTATTTGTCTTTCTCTGACTGACTGACTTTGCAAAAATAGTGATTTGAAGGGACAAATGAACCCCAATGTTTATAGCAGCCATGTCCACAATAGCTAAAATATGGAAATATAAAGAAGACATGGCACACACACACACACACACACACACACACACACACACACACACACAATGGAATATTACTGAGTCATTGCAAAGAATGAAATTTTGCCATTTGCAATGATGTGGGTGGGACTAGAGTGTATTGTGCTGAGGGAAACGTCAGCCATTCTACAATAAAAATTTAACCATCTATGAGCAATGAAAAGATGAGAAAGATGAGGTATATTTTTAAAGAGTTAAAAACCTATGTCAATTCCAAAACCTATTTGGAATCAAGCAATATAGAATTTTAATATGGCCTTTTATTGTTTGTGTTATCTTGGGCAAGTTACTTAATCCCTCCAAGTCTTGGTTACCTTGACCTTAAAATTAGGAAAATGATGAATTGTAGACTTGTTTAAGGACAAATATTATAATGCATATACATTTCCCAAGGCACTGCCTAGTTTGTCGCAAGCTTCAGTAAATGGGTTCTTTTAGCAACACCACTTATGGATAACTTGTAAAGACTTTTGGGGTTAGAATCTCCCAGGAAGATTTAAATATAAAAGGTACAGACTCTGCCCAGAGAGATTCTGATTTATTTGGTATATTTCCCTGTCAATAGGGAGGGACCAGTTGATTTAGGATATCTCTATTTTACAAACTTCCTCAGTCATAGAGAAAGTTAGACTTTGTTAGCTTTCTGCAGACCAGCAACACAAAGTTTTTGTTTTACCTTTTAACACATTTTAGACATGTTTCCAGAGGGTATACTCTAAATTTTATTAGATTTATAGGTCATTCTGATAACCTTGAGTGAAAATGTGAGAAATCCTTGAAAGGAACATGGAACACATCCTTATTTTCAACAATATTTTGAGAAGCTAGAACTGTGGAGAGCAAGTTCATTCATTCATTCATTCATTCATTCATTCATTCATTCATTCATTTTTAGATTACTTCTACTCACAGCTTCAGTGGGTGACCTTTCATTGACTTTTGTGCTAGATTGGAGCATGGACTGAATGAGACATTTTTACGGTAGCCCCCTCATCACTGACTACAGAAAGAAGAAATATCATACCATCAAGAAATTTACATGTGGGATATTGTGGAATTAATTCACAGGTATGCTGAATACAGTATGAGTGAAGAGAAGTGCAAATTTGCTTCTCAGAATTCAGTGGGAAGGCAACTACTAATCTTCAAGTTGTAGATGAATTCCTTTTCATTGGCAGGCACTCTTTAATGCTTTAAAAGTTTAATACTCTCTGGAGAGGAGTTAAATGCGTTTTTAAGTGCCATTTGTTGTGTGTTCCAGGAAAGTGAAGAAGAGATGGGAACATTAGGGTCACAGTGTGTTGTTATTGAAAATGAATCCCATTTTACCTCTACTTCACAGTATTCATATATTTTTCATAAAATGAGTACATCCATATTTTAAAATTTAAGATCTACCTTTTAGGTTTGTCCTCTGGTGTGTAGGCTGGTTTTTCTCTCTCTTTTTTTCCCCCTTGTATGTGGTTGGCAGTTCAATTGTTAGACTTGTATTTCTAAGATTGTCCTGCTATACTCAAGACTCTGATTTCTTTGAACTGTATTGGTCACAGGAATTAATGAAAAGCAGAGAAAAATGAAGAAAGATCCAGATATTAAAATATTATGTCTGGGGACAACTGGTACAGTCAAAACTTTGGAATAAGGCTGAGAAGTGAGCAGTTTTGAAAGGTAGTCTGGATTTTGCTCTGCACTGTAGGAAAATCAAAGTCCTTTATGTAGTCCTCCAAATCTAGATAAAAATAGTTCTATATGTGGTTTTTCATCTACAGTTATGAGGTTTGGAATGGCTTTTCCTCTCTTCATCTTATTCTAATTTTCAGTAAATATTCATTTAGTTCTACAGTGTGTCAAGAACTGTCCTAGGCAATAATGAAAACACAAAATTTGTGTTTATTATAATCTCCTGCAGATTATAATTAGTATACCCCTACAATTAGGGTTGTCCCTTATTGAAAAATCTTTATCTACCACAGGCTCCTTAGAGGCTGCTATCTTTCTTTCAGACACATATTTAATCCCTGAGACCTAACTGGTGCCAATTCCTCATTCACTAACTTAAATACTTCCCAGTCATTGTCTGTAGATATAATAATGGAAATTTTAAAAGATATCAGTTGTCAAAAACAGCTTGTACCATGTATTTTCCCATTATCTACATATGCCATCTTGTTTGATCCTGACAATAAAATGAAGGAGCAGACACTGGTATTTTGCCATTTTCCTATACTAAAGAAAGACTTTTAAAGAAGTCAAAGCACTTATCCAAGGGTACTTGGTAAATAGATGCCCCAAATCAAAATCAAATCAAAAGACTCTAATCAAAATATGAGGCCCTTAGTCCCCTACACAAATAAAAGAAGTATTATTTCTCACACATGTGAGTAATCTCGTTTTGAAATACATAGATGCCATTATTAATTTAATACCAGGTAGTTTAAAAAACACAATGCTTTCATAGTAACTTCACTTTCACTGTATTTTCTCTTATAAAAGCATAGCTTATATCTACTTATAAAAGTATATACTACTGTACTATAAGCTTCTTGAGGGTAAAGAATATGATTTTGTCCAACTTTGTATTTTCCCTTTTCAGACAATATTTGCATCCTGTTGAAGGAGGGCAATAAATGTTTGGTAAATGTGTAAATGTACAGATGAATGAATCCCATTGCTAATTAAATAATATAATGGCTCAGACATCTGACATATATATGCAGCAACTATTGGGGTGAAATGAGTGATTGGAAAACAACGTGTTAGTAAACACAGAAGAATATGGGAGACAGTAACAAACAAGAAGAGTTGAACAAGTTAAAAAGGCAAAGCTTCTTTGCACATTTTTTTCTCTTTTTTTACTTAAAACTGATGCCAAGCAGACTCATTTTGAAAGATTAAAATGCTTAAATCCATTGTTGAAATTCAACTGTTTACTTGACATTGGTTTGCCTTTTGTTTTCCTACATCCCGTAACTAGATATAGTTATTTAAATTTCATGCATGAAGCACAAAAAAATTAAAAAAAAATTCTATTTTATATCTAAGAAAGCACATTGAGTTTTGGGATCCCTGCAGAATTAATGAATTGTTTTTCTACTTTGTAATTGTATAGAGACCAATGAGAGATAATGAATAATTTCAAGATATGACATTTTTATGTTTTTTTTGTGTTTATTTTTCTCTTTATAATTTTTGAAATGATTTTAATTAAACAGTCCTCTGTTTATGAGAGACTAGAGGAAATTTAATATCCTCAAATTAAGGAAAGCAAACAAAACAGAAAAAAAACTGAGCAAAATTGGTTTCTTGAATTGTACTTTGCATTGTGATTTGAGGTTTTCTTTCTCTTTCTCTTAAAGACAGATTCGATAGCAAAAGTGCACCCCAGGAGAGTTTTCTAAGTTTTCACAGCTCTTGTCTGAGGTGAATGGTGTTTCATTAATTTCATATGCAATCTTCTTATGTGACAGTATAATTATAATATTATACAGCATAGCTAGATAGCTTTAAATGATCTGCCAGTACAACCCCAGAAATGAAGGGTCATGCAGGGTACAAGGAGTCTTCAAGATTCCATTTTGAAAACTAAGTACTCTTGGCAAAGGACAAAATTGCTAATGTGTTTCTATATTTAAGGTGGCTTCCATTGCTCATAAGGCACCTAGCAGCTCAGTGTGATGTCTCTAATTCTTTGAAATGCCAGTCACTTCAGTTTACATTTCTCTTTGGATTAGGTAAGAACCTGGGGGTGGGTGCTGATCGAGAAGGTAGGAGAGATAAAGCACCCCTATGCTTTGGTATGAGATGGGAGGAGTGTAGTTCTGGATATTAGAAATTTACTCAGAATAACCATGGTGGGGGGGGTGTAGCAAAATTTTTCTCCATTGAAAGTAGTTTTCTTTAGTACATCATTAAGAGCACATTGAGGGGTGCCTGGGTGGCCCAGTTGGTTAAGGGACTGCCTTTGGCTCAGGTCATGATCCTGGAGACTGGGGATCAAGCCCCACATCGGGCTCCCTGCTCAGCAGGAAGCCTGCTTCTCCCTCTGTCACTCCCCCTGCTTGTGTTCCCTCTCTAGCTGTGTTTCTCTCTGTCAAATAAATAAATAAAATCTTAAAAAAAAAAAGAGCACATTAATACTTGGAACTTTCCAGACACATCGGTTCTAAGACATTGGCTATTTTCTTTTTCTTTCTTTCTTTTTTTTTTTTTTTAAGATTTTATTTATTTATTTGACAGAGAGAAACACAGGTGGAGAGGGAACACAAGCAGGGGGATTGAGAAAGGGAGAAACAGGTCTCCTGCCCAGCAGGGAACCTGATGCAGGGATTGATCTCAGGACTCCAGGATCATGAGCTGAGCCAAAGGCAGATGTTTAACAACTGAGCCACCCAGGCACCCCAGCATCGGCTATTTTCATATCACACATTGAATTTATCCACATCCATCCATTTCCTGACATATTGGACCTTATATTGTTTTCAATGGAGATAATAGGTAAAAGAGAAATTTAACATCAAGTGTAATCTCATCACATTGAGAAATCAAATTTCTTAGTCTCTGATAGGCTTAGGTCTCTACTCTATTAACACAGAGTTCAGTTTTTGTCCTCTCAACATAAGTGGTTGGAGAAATCAAGAAATCAAGAAAGCCTAGGAATGGGAAATCAGAATTCGGACTTTGTTATTTCTAGTTTGGTACTACTGTTTTTTTCTCCCCTCCAGAATGCTATAACAACCAGTCCATTAAATAGGAAGAAAAGGTCAAACTGTTTGTATGGCATTTTGGAGAGATAATACATATCATGTTTGTTTTTGTGTGTGGTACGTTATTTATTTATTTTTTTTAGTTGAAAAAAATAATCATAGGTACACTGTAGTGAAAATAACTTGGACTTGGGGTTTATTTGCTGTACGACAGTGAATGATTTCTTTAGAGTTTTTAAATGTAAATTTGTTCATTTGTGAAATGAAAATGGACTATATGGTCATAGGAAGTACATCTAAGTCCTAAAATTTATTGACTTCCAGGTTTACATTATCCACCAGTTTGAGACTAGTGTGCTATGCTAGACTAAGAGATTGGAAAATAGTTCTTCTTATTCAGTTTATAAATTGTCAGAATGAAAACCTTTAAAAAGGGCAAGTACTGTTTGCATGAACTTCCAAATAAATTGCAAACTTTAGGAGCCTTCAAATAATTCACGTCTTAATCTTTTCTGTTTGACATTCAAAATCAGTGAGATGTTTAAGTATCATGGATCCATTCTTGGGTTAAGGATGCTAGGGAGGGGAAAAAAATAATCCCCTAGACAGGTTTTAATTCTTGAGGGTCCAAATGTTTTAAGAATGTAATTTTTAAAAGGTTATTTATGCATTGAGCAGCAATCTAGCACATTCTGATACAATCTGGGAGATTATCAACATAAAAATATTGTTCTTTCAGAAACAGAATTTTTATTTAATCCTTTGGGTTGGCATGAGCCAAATTTTGACATAGTGCCAGCATCAGTACTTTCAAAAACTCAAGCATAGAAAACAGAAATATTAAATAATATAAAATTTGCATTCTGCTTTGAATTTTCAAAAAAATGTTGTAATGTACCTTTTACTTCATTTTTCTTACTCTTCATAGATAAAACAAAGTGAGAATTATCTGCAGAATTTTTGAAAAGGTAGCTTCTAAATATATGAATCTAGATTTTTAGGGAACACAGTTGAATTTAAAAAATGTGAAGGGATTTATTTGTATCATATACACTCACTGCACTTTACTTTCTGAAGCAAATTAAAAAAATTGCTAACAAGCAAGAGGTCAAGCAAACAAGAAAGAGAAGCCTGCTTCTCCCTCTCTCTTTCCCCATGTTTGTGTTCCCTCTCTCTCTGTGTTTCTCTCTGTCAAATAATAAAAAAAAAAGGAATGAATTTTCTGTTCAGAAGCAAAATAGAAATTGGTTGGTATGTATGTTTGTTGAAGCATTGTTAATCAGAGAAAAACATGAAACACTCCAGAGCTCACATTAGAGCTATGATGAAGTAAAATATGGCCAACTTTGTGAAAGATGATTATTAAAATTATGATCTTATACATATAGGTATGTATTATACATATAGGTTTTATGTGACAGGCTTAAATTCTGATTGACCTGTGGTCCCTTCTAATTGGTTTGTCTCCTGCTAAACTCGTTGCTAAGTATTTTAAATATCATTTTTAAGACTTTGTAATAATATTGAAAAATAATTAGGATATAAGGTTATTTAAACAGAGTTTAATGCAAACTGTAACATAAAAATTGATTTCTATATTTTAGAAAACCAGCAGAATATTTAAAAAATAAAATACTTGAAAAATTGAGTAAAAATTTCTGACATTATCAAGACAGATAGATACATGGTCAGTGTGATAGTTAATTTTATGTGTCAACTTAATTGGGCTAAAGGATGCCCAGAATAGGTCGTAAACATTACTTCTGGGTATGTGTGTGGAGATGTTTCTGGAAGGGATTAGCATTTAAATCAGTAGATTGGGTAAAAAGATGCCCTCACAAGTACGGGTAGGCATTATCCAATCTTTTGAGCCCAAGAAAAACAAAAAGGTGAAGGAAGGACGAATTGACTCTCTCTTACTTGAGCTGGGATATCCAACTTCTCCTCCCCTCAGACATAAATATTCCTGGTTTTTGGATTTGGGAACATGAATTGGGACTCATATGCCATTAATTCCCCAAACCCTCTCAGCCTTTTTACTCGGACAGAATTACAAAACAAGGTGTTTTGGTTCATTAACCTGCAGATTTCAGAGTGTGTATTCTTCTCAGACTCCGTAATCATGTGAGCCAGTTCTTATGACAAATAGCTCCCTAAATTTTGTATCTTTTGAAGACATCTCAACATATATAATTTTATAGCAAATTTTTGATGGTTTTTATTTATTGAGTCTTCCCAAAGGATTCAGCTTAATTTTGATAGAAATAACTACCCTTCATGTTCTTATTTTATAAGTTTATATAATAGTTCATTACATTATTATATAATTAAATTATTTGATTGATTTATATCTTAGGTATTACAAACACAACAACTAGTATTACCAGGTTTTGGAGCAGTGAAATAATTTTTGTGTCTACCCTAAAGCATCTGTAATTAAGTAAAACATGCAGGCCATTTATCCAAATTCTATTAAATGCTCTACTAATGTTCTAAAATTCTAAAAGCCAGCAAATTGAGCTGGCTGCACCCTACTGAAAAATTACCTTAATCTCTTCACTTATGAGTCCAGGGAATTCCATGGCAGTAGAAGCAACACAGATTGAATGGCTTTTTTGGAAAGCAGTAAGCAACAGGGTCAGATTTGGCTGCATGTAAGTCAGCATGTCTGAGCCATCACAAACAGGAATTCCCCTAAGACCCAATGACAGGGAGGCAGAGATTAAAGTGGCAATTACTACTTCACGCTGGAATACACATTTTCTCATCCTGAGGATTCTAAAAACAATAACAAAAATATTCCAGAAATGCTGTCTAACCCATATAAATAACCAGAAGTTGTTAATGGTTTCTATGAAACTTAAGACAGATCCAATTGTCAAATAGAGTCAGAATATTTTATATGTTAATAGCATTTCCTTCACATGGGAGTCAGTAAATGTTTTCAGACAAGATGCATTTGGAAAGAAAGATATTCACAAAGATTTTGTTTGTGGAAAGCTTTTCAAGTCTTCTACTATTAATGCCAGCCTCCAACTCAGCAATGTAACCATACTCACCCTCAGGACAAAAGGAAGGAATGGGAAAAGGAGAGCCCACTCTTTCTCTCTCTGAAAAACAAAACACCACAAGACCAAAAGAACCAGTCACCACAACAGAAAAGCAGACAACCCAGAAGCCTTCTCCTGCCTTCACATTCTTCTCCAGCTTTGAGCTCATTTCTTAGTCCCTATTTACAGCAAGATGTCTAGAAAGAGTTGTCAGTACTTGCTATTTCCAATTCCCTTTCTTTTATTGTGCTTTAAATTCAATCTAAAACAGTTCTCTCCTCTAATAGTTGAAACTGGTCCTGTCAATGCCAGTAATGACCTCCACATTGCTAAATCTAGTACTGAATTCACAGTCTACACCTTAACTTGATCTGTTGGCATTTACTCAGTTACCATACCTTCTCATTTGATACACTTTTTTTTTTCTTTTTTTTTTTAACCTGGTTTCTGGGACAATATGAAGCTCCAGGTTTCACTTCTTTCTCAGAGGTAGCTCTTTCTAAGTCTTTTGTCTTGGTTCCCCAAGTCCTAAACTTCAGAGTATCCCAGGGAATAATCCTCCTTGTACCCACAATTCAGAGGACCTCACCCATGCTCAAGGTTTTACTTGATGCTTAGATATGAATATTTAGCTTATACATCTCTCCTGAACTCAAAACTCAAATATCTAACTTCTTTTTTTTTAAGATTTTATTTATTTATTTGACAGAGAGAAACACAGCGAGAGAGGGAATATAAGCAGAGGGACTGAGAGAGGGAGAAGCAGGCCTCCCGCCGAGCAGGAAGCCCGATGTGGGGCTCGATCCCGGGGTCTCCAGGATCATGACCTGAGCCGAAAGCAGTCGCCCAACCAACTGAGCCACCCAGGCGCCCCTCAAATATCTAACTTCTTATAGGATGCCTAATAGAATTCTCAAAATCAACATGTTCCAAATTGAACTCTTGACCTTCCTTTCAAACTTCTCATCAGTTTTCCCCATCTGAATAAATGACTATATCTTTCTTCATATTGCCAAACAACAACAAAAAAATCTTGGACTTCTCATGTTTTAGGTATATCCCATGTCCTATCTGTTCATATGTCCTGTCATCTTTGCCTTCCGAATAGATCCAGAATCCAGGCATTTTTTTTATCACTTCTGCTCACCAACCTGTCTTTTGCTTGGATTTTTGCCTATTATGTTATCGTGTCTTCCTGCTTCTACCCTGACCTCCTACAGTCTGTCTCTACAGAGAAAATGTAGTAATTCTTTTTAAAAATGTGCAATATCATACTACTCCTCTGCTTCAAACCTCTGTTGACTTCCCCCTTGTGTAAAAGTCCATGTTTATAGCAGGCCCTTCAGTGTCTGAGCCCTGCTCCTTCTTAGACCTTATCTTGACCACTGGCTCCAACCCTGCTACCCTTCTTGCTCTACTTTGACCAGAGAAAGCACATTTCTGTCTTGGGGTTTTAGCATTGGCTGTTTCCTCAGCCTGGAATAGTTTTCCTTAAATTTATGCATATGAATAGCCTTTTCAGCTTTTCAGATTTCACTCAAATTATACTTCTTCATTGACAACTCTATTTAAAATAAAAATCCCTCCCTCCCCAACATTATCTCTCCCCTTCCCTTCTTTCTTTTTTTTTTATAGCATTATTTACCAGCTGACATGTGAGTGAGTTGACTGTAGTGTGTATAATATAAAAAGACACCCTCCCTTTGCCACTCAGTGGAAGAAGCATGGCTCTTCAACTTAAAATGATGGATTGGTTTTGGAACACTGGCGTGTTTTTCTCAGCAATCCTACAGTTATCCTGTTGAACTTGAATGATCAAAAAATCCTCATCATTGGAATTTCACTTAGTCAACTTGTGATATACTTGACAAATAGCCAGTAGGGTTCTGAAAATGTAGTTCTGGCCAGCAATGATTCACGCTGAAATTTTCAATAGTTTTAGGTCATTTTTGACCATTTATATTTTTGAAAATAACTTTAGAGACAGTAGCGGATGATACTGTTACCATTACTGAGAACTCTGTGGGAACTGGAGGATTTTTGTACATGTGCTGTGTATATGTATTGTCTTATTGAATCCTCTCACTGACTCTTCAGTGTAAATATTATCACCTTGATCTCCAAAGTGAGAAAACTGAGGCTCACAAGGTTAAGTAACTTGCTCTATGACACTTGGTAAGTAGTGGCCTTTTCTGCACACTGGAACTCTGTTCTTCCCACTCATTATAAACTGTCCTATAAAATTGGCTGTAAAATGGAGATCCTTGTATGTGTGGAACATAGCAGCTCATGGTTCTAATCTTGGAGTGGTTTTCCATGGATTTTGGAAATATATGCACTGTTTAGACATGATAGGTGAACTTCTGAAAGAAGTTTTGCCCTGCAAGAATTTGCTAATTCCTTATTTACATACTAATCTAGCACGTTTATGGTTATATGAAATATTATGTGGATATTTTTATGATCCTTGTATTTTTAAAAAATATTTATTTATTAAAAAAATATATTTATTTATTTCAAAGAAAGAGAGGTGAGGGGGCAGAAGGAGAGAGAAAACCAAGCAGATTCCACACTGAGCACAGAGCTCTCCGTGGGACTTGATCTCAGGACCCTGTGATCATGATCTGAGCTGAAACCAAGTTGGATGCTTAACCAACTGTACCATCCAAATGCCCCTCCCCACCTTGTATTATTTTTAGCTTTATTGTCTCTATGATGGAAACATACAAGAAAATTTTATTTTTCTTTTTCATACAAGAGGTTGTTTTTTATTAATTTTTATTTTTTCCATACCCAGCCACCCTATCCCTCTCCTGACCTGCCAGGAACCTTCAGTTTCTTTCCTGAGATTAAGAGTCTCTTATGGTTTGTCTTCCTCCCCAGTTCCATCCTATTTCATTTTTTTCCCTTCCTACCCTCGACAATTCCCCGCCCTGCCTCTCAAATTCCTCATATCAGGGAGATCATATGATAATTGTCTTTCTCTAATTGACTTATTTTGCTCAGCATATTACCTTCCAGTTCCATCCAAGTCCTTGCAAATGGTAGGATTTCATTGTATTCCATTACTATTATATATATATATATATATATAATATATATATATATATATATAATATCACATCTTCTTTATCCATTCATCTGTTGATGAACATCAGGGTTCTTTCCATAGTTTGGCTGTTGTGGACATTGCTGCTATAAACATTCGGGTGCATGTGCCTCTTCTGATCACTACATTTGTATCTCTAGGGTAAATCCCCAGTAGTGCGATTGCTGGGTCCTAGGGTAGCTCTATTTTCAACCTTTTGAAAAATCTCCCTACTGTTTTCCAGAGTGACTGTGCCAACTTGCATTCCCACCAACAGTGTAGGAGAGTTCCCCTTCCCTGCATCCTCGCCAACATGTGTCATTTCCTGACTTGTTAATTTTAGCCATTCTGACTGGTGTGAGATGATATCTCACTATGGTTTTGATTTGTATTTCCCTGATGCTGAGGGATGTTGCATGCTTTTTCGTGTGCCTGTTGGCCATTTGGTTGCCTTCTTTGGAGAAATGTCTGTTCATGTTTTCTGCCCATTTCTTGATTGGATATTTGTTCTCTGGGTGTTGAGTTTGTAAGTTCTTTATGCATTTTGGATACTAGCCCTTTATCTGATATGTCATTTGCAAATATCTTCTCCCATTCTGTCAGTTGTCTTTTGGTTTTGTTGATTGTTTCTTTTGCTGTGCAAAAGCTTTTGATCTTGGTGAAGTCCTAATAGGTAATTTCTGTCTTTGCTTCTCTTGCCTTTGGTGATGTTTCTAGGAAGATGTTGCTGCTGCTGAGGTCAAAGAGGTTGCTGTCTGTGTTCTCCTCAAGGATTTGGATGGATTCTTGTCTCACACTGAGGTCTTTCATCCATTTTGAGTCTATTTTTGTGGAAATGGTCCAGTTTCATTCTTCTGCATGTGGCTGTCCAATTCTCCAAACACCGTTTGTTGAAAAGACTGTCTTTTTTTGATTGGACATTCTCTCTTGCATTGTAAAAGATTAGTTGACCATGGAATTGAGGGCCCATTTCTGGGCTCACTATTCTGTTCCACTGATCTATGTGTCTGTTTTTGTGCCAGTACCAAACTGTCTTGATGATTACAGCTTTTTAATAGAGCTTGAAGTCTGGAATTGTGATGCCGCCAACATTGGTTTGTTTTTTCAACATTCCTGTGGCTATTTGGTTTTTTTTCTGATTCCATATAAATGTTAGGATTATTTGTTCCATTTATTTTATTTATTTTTTTTAAATATTTTATTTATTTGACAGAGAGAAACACAGTGAGAGAGGGAACATAAGCAGGGGGAGTGAGAGAGGTAGAAACAGGCTTCCTGCTGGGCAGGGAGCCTGATGCGAGCCTTGATCCTGGGGCTCCGGGATCATAACCTGAGCTGAAGGCAGACACTTAACAACGGAGCCACCCAGGCCACCCCTGTTCCATTTCTTTGGAAAACATTGATGGTATTTTGATAGGGATTGCATTAAATGTGTGGATTGCTCTAGGTAGTGTAGACATTTTTACAATATTTGTTCTTCTAATCCATGAGCATGGAATGTTTTCCCATTTCTTTG
Source organism: Spilogale gracilis (assembly GCA_004023965.1). Classification (NCBI taxonomy): domain Eukaryota; kingdom Metazoa; phylum Chordata; class Mammalia; order Carnivora; family Mephitidae; genus Spilogale; species Spilogale gracilis. Next base: position 36,626 of record PITA01008438.1, read on the forward strand.
TGTCTTCCTCAATTTCATTCATGAGTACTTTATAGTTTTCTGAGTATAGACACTTTGCCTCTTTTGTTAGGTTTATTCCTAGGTGTCTTATGGTTTTTAGGGAATTTTTAAATGGGATCGACTCCTCAATTTCTCTTTCTTCTGTCTTGCTGTTGGTGTATAGAAATACAACGGATTTCTGTGCATTGATTTTATATCCTGACAACTTCCTGAATTCCTATATGAGTTCTAACAGTTTTGGATTGGAGTCTTTTGGAGTTTTCCACATAAAGTATCATATCATCTGCAAAGAGTGAGAGTTTGACTTCTTCTTTACTGATTTGGATGCCTTTCATTTCTTTTTGTTGTCTGATTGCTGAGGCTTAGACTTGTAGTACTATGTCGAATAGCAATGGTGATAGTGGAAAGTCCTGCAATGTTTCTGACTTTAGGGGAAAATCTTTCAGTTTTGACCCATTGAGAATGGTATTTTCTGTGGGGTTTTCATAGATGGTTTTTATGATATTGAGGCCGATACTCTTTATCTCTACATTGTGAAGAGTTTTGATCAAGAAAGGATGCTGTACTTTGTCAAATGCTTTTTCAGCATCAATTGAGAGGATCATATGGTTCTTGTTCTTTCTTCCTGTTATTAATGTACTGTATCAGATTGATTGATTTGCAGATGTTGAACCAAACTTACAGCCCAGGAATAAATCCCACTTGGTCATGGTGAATAATCCTTTTAATGTACTGTTGAATCCTATTGGCCAGTATTTTGGTGAGAATTTTTGTATCTGTGTTCATCAAAAATATTGGTCTGTAATTCTCCTTTTTGATGGAGTCTTTGTCTGGTTTTGGGACCAAGGTAATGCTAGCCTCATAAAATGAATGTGGAAGTTTTCCTTCCATTTCTATTTTTTGGAACAGTTTCGGGAGAATAGGTGTTAATTCTTTAAGTGTTTGGTAGAATTTCCCCAGGAAGCTGTCTGGGCATAGGCTCTTGTTTGTGGGGAGACTTTTGATGACTGCTTCAATCTCTTTACTGGTTATGAGTCTGTTCAGGTTCTCTATCTATTCCTGGTTCAGTTTTGGTTGTTTATAGGTCTCTAGGAATGTATCCATTTCTTCCAGTCAGTCAAATTTTTTGGTGTATAGTTGTTCATAATGTGTTCTTATAATTGTTTGTATTTCTTTGGTGTTGGTTGTGATCTCTCCTCTTTCATTCATGGTTTTATTCATTTGGGTCCTTTCTCTTTTCTTTTAGATAAGTCTAGCCAGGGGTTTATCAACCTTGTTAATTCTTCCAAAGAAGCAGCTCCTGGTTTCATGGATTTGTTCTACTGTTCTTTTGGTTTCTATTTCATTGATTTCTGCTCTGATATTTATTATTTCTCTTCTTCTGCTGGGTTTAGGCTTTCTTTGCTGTTCTTTCTCCAGCTCCTTTAGGCGTAGGGTTAGGTTGTATACTTGAGACCTTTCTTATTTTTTGAGAAAGGCTTGTATTGCTATATACCGTCCTTTTAGGACTGCCTTTCCTGTGTCCCAAAGATTTTGAACAGTTATATATTTATTTTCATTTGTTTACATGAATTTTTAAAAAGTCTTCTTTAATTTCCTGGTTGACCCATTCATTCTTGAGTAGGATACTCTTTAGCCTCCATGTTTTTGAGTTCTTTCCAACTTTCCTCTTGTTTTTAAGCTCAGTTTCAAAGCATTGTGGCCTGAAAATATGCAAGGAATGATCCCAATCTTTTGGTGCTGGTTGAGACTGGATTTGTGACCCAAGATGTGATATCTTCTGGAGAATATTCCATGTGCACTAGAGAAGAATGTGTATTTTGTTTCTTTGGGATGAAATATTCTAAATATATCTGTGATGTTCATCTGGTCCTGTGTGTGATTTAAAGCCTTTATTTTCTTGTCAATCTTTTGCTTAGACGATTTGTCCATTTCAATGAGGGGGTGTTAAAGCCTACTATGTTGTATTATTGTTGATGTGTTTCTTTGATTTAGTTATGAATTGGTTTATATACTTGGCTGCTCCCATGTTAGGGGCATAGATATTTAAAATTGTTAGATCTTCTTGTTAGACATACCTTTTAAGTATGATATAATGTCCTTCCTCATCTCTTAGTCTTTGGTTTAAAATTTAATTTCTCTGATAGAAGGGTTGTGACCCCAGCTTTCTTTTGATGTCCATTAGTGTGGTAAATTGTTTTCCATGCCCTCACTTTCAATCTGGAGGTGACTTTGGGTCTAGAATGAGTTTCTTGGAGACAGCATATCGATTTTTTTTAATCCATTCTGATACCCTGTATCATTTGATTGGGGCAGTTAGGCCATTTACATTCAGGGTAACTATTGAAAGATATGAATTTAGTGCCATTGTATTGCCTGTAAGGTGACTGTTACTCTATCTTGTCTCTGTTCTTCCTTTCTGGTCTGTTACTTCTAGGTTTTCTCTTCACTTAGAGGAGCCCTTTCAATATTTCCTGTAGGGATGGATTGGTGTTTGCAAATTCTCTTGTTTTAGTTTGTCCTGGAAGCTTTTTATCTCTCCATTTTCAATGACAATCTAGCTGGATATAGTATTCTTGGCTGTATATTTTTTCTCATTTAGTGCTCTGAATATATCATGTCAGTCTTTTCTGGCCTGCCAGGTCTCTGGGGATAGGTCTGCTGCCAATCTAATATTTCTAGCATTATATGTTACAGACCTTTTGTCCCGAGTTGCTTTCAGGATTTTCTCTTGGTCACTGAGATTTGTACATTTTACTGTTATATGATTAGGTGTGGACCTATTTTTATTGATTGGGGGGGTTTTCTGTGCCTCTTGGATTTTGATGCTTGTCCCCTTAACCAAATTAGGAAATTTCTCTGCTATAATTTGCTTCAATATATACCTTCTGTGCCCCTCTCTCTTTCTTGTTTTTTTTCTGGGATCTAAATTATTCTAATATTGTTTCATCTTATGGTATCACTTATTTCTTGAATTCTCCCCTCATGGTCCAGTAGTTGTGTGCCTCTCTTTTTTTCTCAGCTTTGTTTTCCACCATTTGGTTTTCCATATCACCAATTCTGTCCTCTACCTCATTTATTCCTGCAGTAAGAGCCTCCATTTTTTATTGCAACTCAATAATAGCTTTTATGATTTCAAGTCAGTTCGATTTTAATTCTTTTATTTCTCCAGAAAGGGATTTTATTTCTCCAGAAAGGGATTCTCTAATATCTGCCATGCTTTTTTCGAGCCCAGTGAGCACCTTGATAATCATTATCCTGAACTGTAGTTCTAACACATTACTAATATCCCTATTGATTAGGTCCCTAGCCATCAGTATTGCCTCTTGTTCTTTTTTTTTGAGGTGACTTTTTCTTCCTTGTCATTTTATCCAGATAAGGATACATGAATGAGAGAACAAAATACTAAAGGTGTAGTAGTGACCCCAGAAAACTATACACTAAGTAAATCAGAAGAGACCTGAAACCAGGGAGAAAAGAAAGGAAAAAAAAAGTCTGTATCTTTATCTATCTATATATACCTGTGTCTCTCTCTCTGTGTATATATATGATTAGACTGGTGGGTGAATAGAACAGTGCCACACCCTTGATTTTGGGTGTATTTTGTTACTGTTAGAAGAAACTGTCTCCCAAAATTTTAAGGAAAGAAAAAGTTATGTATACATAAGGATGTACACAATGAAGGACTGGAATCATAAAGATGAAAATTAAAATAAAAGATTCTAAAAGGAATTAATAAGAGTTGGTTGAAAAAATAAAAAAGTAAAAAGGAAGAAAGAATGTGATGAGGCTGGAGACTAGAACAAAGCCATGTGCAAGATTTAAAGTATATTTTTAATCTATTAGTAGAAACTATGTCCCAGAATGTTAAAGAAAAAAATATGGGTATGTATACAAAAAATAAGCTTAAATACAATGAGGAGCTAGAATATGACTTAAAACAATGAAAATTAAAAATGATTTTTTAAAAAACAGTGCTAATATAGTTAAAAATATTAAAATGGGAAAGAGAAAAAATTAAAAAATAGAAAAAGAATAAAATTAAAAAAATTAACTTTGAAAGAGTCATGGATTATGGGGAAAAGCCATGAATTCTATGTGGTACACTCCTCTAGCTCTGGAGTTCTGCACGTCTCATTAATTGCTAAACTTGGTCTTGGCTGGATGTTCTTGCTGATCTTCTGGGGGAGGGGCCTGTTGTATTGATTCTCAAATGTCTTTGCCTGTGGCAGAATTGCACTGCCCTTGCCAGGGGCCAGTCTAAATCATCTTGCTAGGTTGGCTCTTGGTAGGCTTTGTTCTCTGAACACTTTCTGGAAGCTTTGGAGGCCGGGAATGACGATGGCGGCCTCCCAGTCTCTAGTCTAGAGGAGTGGAGATCTCCAGGGGCCCCACTCCTCAGTGCTCTTTCAGAGAAAAGCAGTCAGTCATACCTGTCTCCCTGGTCTCCAGCCAAACTCAATGCTCACCCAGCCTATGGCTGAGCATTCCCATATCTGGCCTCCTGTCCCCTTTGGGGTCTCCAAATCCAGCAGATTCTTGCAGCGCACTCCTGTGCTGCTCCTCCTGGTGAAGGAAGGAGGATATCTCCCCAGATCTTATCACCACTTGTGGGGTCCCTTCTAGAAAAGCAGTGGCCCGACCGTACCTTGAATCTGTTTTAAGGTAAACCCGAATTGAGAGCCCACACCTGGACTTGGTCTCTGCAGCCAGCTTCCCACTCTGATACCCAGGCATTCTGCCATGCTCATGCACCCTGGGTCCTTCTGTGACCCTGCATGTCCTGAGACCACACTGTTCCAGTGAGCGTACCACCCCTGGCCTTGACTTTGGGGCAAGGTCCCTCAGTGGAGCAGACTTCTTAAAGTTCTAATTTTGTGCTCCTCTGCTCTACTGCTGGCCAGGAGCCGCCCCTCCCTCTGCAGTCTGTCTTTGCAAATGTCATCTCAATTCACTTCTCTGTGTGTCCAATATTCCAGAAAGTGGTCACTTTTCTGTTCCTAGAATAACTGCTCTTCTTCTCTTCAATCTTTTTTTGAGTTTGTAGGTATTTTGACTGGTTTGCTAACTATCTAGCTGAACTCCGTGGACCTAATGATATCTGGATTTCCTACTCCTCCGCCATCTTGCTCAAGCAAGAGTTTTTTAAAAATAAAAAACTTTTGAAGATTTATTCCAGGAGGAGTGCTTTTCAATATGTGGTCACTGTTCTTAATTCTTATAAGCAGGAAGGTCCTTCATCAGTTACTATACTGGACACCAAAGATGATCCTAAAATAAGGGTAAAAAGTTGATAGAGCTGCTAGTAATACAGTAGACAAAGACACCTTTTTTCATCTCTTTTAAACTATTGAGTTCAAGAACAGTTTGTGAATCAATATACAATTCCACCAAATGGCCTTATGTAGGAAATGAGAGAGAGAGAAAAAAACCTGAATGAAAATGATCCTGGTTGCATAAGAGGTCTATGGAATGCAACAGCATCATAATGAATATATGACAATTGCTGCCACTATAAAATGTTACAGTAGAAAATTGTTATTTAAAAAATTCAGTGTTCAATATTGTGGAACATAGGAATTACTTTTAGTGGAAGGATAATATTGCTGCCTCATTAGGCCCTGGTGGTACAGTATAGGAAGAGGTGGGAAAAGAATTAATTAACCCCAAAAGAATGCCCAAAATAGACACTTAATATACATTTGTTCTGTGTATCTTTATTAATATGTGGATAATGTATGATAATAAACTGGATGAAATAGGCTTACTCACTTTAAAATAGTACAAAGCTACTTACATTCTATTTAATTTAATAAACCCAATGCTGAGGGGATCTATAATGGGGCATTCTGTTTGGTGGCCAAAAATATAGGTTGTGGAATCTCAATTCCACTCTTCAATCTGACATTGACCAGCTGGGTGATCTGGGGGATATTCTTCACTCATTGATTCTTCAATTCCTCAGTCAAGAACACAAGTGTGGTTGTCAAGCTTAAAAGAGAACCTGTGTAAGAAGTGCTTAATATAGTGTTTCTCACATAGTAGAACTTAAGGAAATTTAGATTAATTGTTATACTTTATTGGCTTCCCTCTCATTTCCCTTTCCCTCTTTTTTCTCTTGCAGTTTTTGTTTTGTTTTGTTTTTTAGAGAGTTCTGCTTACAAGTTATTGTTGTCTTAATTTTTGTAATTAGAGACATTAAATCTCTTTTGGAAGAACACAATCTAAGAGATCTTAGTCATGTCATTGTGTTTCTGCAAAAGACCACAACTGGAGATTTCCTATGCCTGACAGAGACTGTTTCTCCCCACAACCTTTGCAGGATGGGGATCTGAGATCACTGAGGAAGGGAGTCATCAAATTGGTGGTAAAACCAGGAGACCTCCTGAGAAGACAGGGATTAAGAGCCTCATCTTTCACTTTTCAAGAAAATCAGCTTCATGAACTATAATGTGCATACAATGAAATTCCAATTTTAAGTTTACTTTTCTGATCCTTTCACTTTCAATATTCAACCTATTAGGTGGTATCTCTGACACACTAGGATGGGCCTAATCGGACATCAAGTAGGAAAAGAGGCTCTATAGGTCCCTGAAGGAAAACTCACCATAGGAGAGGAGAAGTGAAGATTAGTATCTGGGAGTCAACATTTGAGTTTGAGTTATGTTAGTGCAATATCTGTCATTATGTGCAATGGCTTATGCTAAAGCTTCAAAATTCAAGTGTTCTGAATTTTCTTGGAGAAAAATGTAAAAAATATATGAATGCATGTGAATTTAAGATTGCTTCAACAAAATAGTTGTAACTTTGCAAAGTCTTTTTGTATAGGAAATAGAAATTGAATTGAACCCCAAAAGAGTGTCCTCCTTTTCCTTCTATTTACAGCAATAATAACAATCATAGACAATGGAGATTTCTAAGACACTGAGGAGATTTTCAGTTTTTCTTTTGTGAAGGATTTGTGTTCATGACTAGTCCTTTGCGTTGAGTTTATTATTTGGGGATATGAGCTTATCTTGGAATGTAGGGGAAAAAACAGGAAAGGAACAAAGAGTTTTTTGATAATGTGTTGGAAAACTGTATCTATATTGATTTAATTATTGAAATACATGTGGTCTTATCATAAATCTGAAGATGACAAGATGGAATATATGTAACATATAACATGTAACATATATGCTACATAATCATAACGTTATTATTGTTACTACTATTAAATGATTAAATTAAACTACTACTGATGATTAAATTAGGCACAAATCCAGATCTTATTGAGTATGCAAAATGAACTGGACTTCCAATCACAAGGAGTTTATAGCATGTTAGGTGAAACAGACATGTTTACAAATAAAATTTCATTATGTGAGTTGAAGCCATTAAATTGGAATGTGAAATGCCATAGTATTCTTATAAGAAGAAGTAGTTGAAGAGGAATTCTTGGTGGTAGGATTACCATAATCCAAAAGAGAAGTTCAACAATCAGGAAAACAGTGAAGTGTGTGCCTGGTTAATGGGTAAATTCATAAGAGGTTAAATACTGGTAAGAGAATCAGTAACTAGACGTTAGAAGGCTTTGGGAACTTGGGCTTTTACTGTTGGTCATGATTTATGAACTGGGAATGGCACAGTATGGGATAGTCATTTCATCAGTTAATGCATGAAGCAAGAAGACAGGAGAAAATAACTGGCTGGGTTTTTAGTGGCCTTCTGTCTATGATTTGCTCAGATCTTGTGTCTCCATAATACTTTCTTAAAACTTGAACTCCAAGTGCATTTCTTTTCTATGTAAAATTGGCACTATGCTCTGGGCTATGTTTGTGTGATGGTTTTATAGTCCCAGAATCTGAATGACTTTGTGTAAATGTTGATGGATATGGGAGAGGACACTGTCGGTAGTGTGTGGCTTCATGTTTTCTAGACATTTAAAACTTGCAAATAATATGGTTAGTAGGTCTCCTAAGAGGAAATTATTGAGAGAAATTAGATGAAGATATAAAAGCATTCTCAGAATTATCACTCATGACAGCCTAAATAAATAGTATGCTTTGGTTATTAAAATATTTTAATCCATACAATATAAAGTCCATTATGGATGGAAATTCAAAAACATAATAGAAAATTAAGATTGCAAGTACTATGCCAAAATAAAATATTTTACTGCTATGGTATAGCCAGATAAAAATAGAAATTGTAATACCATAATAATAATTTTCTTGTTCCTTTGCCTTTATATATTGGTCATGGATATGAATTACTTTTATACCTGTTGGGGTTCTCAGACCTCTTATAAAGGCCTCCCAAAAAAGGCAGCTAAAAATGATTGTTTTCAATGTCTTTAGAGTGGAATGCAAAGCACCTTTTCATTTATTTATTTATTTATTTGGGGATAAGATCTGAGGTAATCTTTTTCTGGACCACCTTCCAGTGGCAGTAATAACTTAGAGTTCCCAGGTCTTTTTCAAAGTCACTGCACCACCTGATGGGATAAATTGAGTAGCTAGACAGGGAACCTACTCATGATGACTTAATTCATATCTACCAGTAACATTTAATTTCCCTGAGGGAATAGAACTTACATAAACGCCCCATTCACTGACCCCTAAGACATGCTGTGTGAGTGTTTGCATGTGTGTGCATGTGTATGTGTGTGTGTGTGTGTGTGTGTGGTTGTGTAGCAGGAAATATATGAAGAACTACAGTCAAGGATTTAGACATATAAGCTTTACAATGTTTGGTAACCAGCCTATTAGCTAGCTACTGCTGAATAAATAACAAATCTCCCCACCACTTAGAAGCTTAAAATAACAATAATTTATTATTGATCACAAACCAAACAGTCAGCTGGGTTGTTCTACAGATCTGAGCTGGGCTTAGAAGGACTCTCTGATGTGTCTGTCATCAGTTGTAGGTCCACTAGGTGGATTTACTGATCTCGGCTAGACTGTCTCTTATGTATGGGGTTTCAGCTGGGATATCTCTGCCATGGCTTTCCTGAACATGTTTCATTTCCTAAGATGCTAGCTTAAGTATGTTCTAACAACAAACACAAAGGAGGAAAAGAGAACATGGAAGTCCACAAAAATTTCTTGAGGTTTAGATTGGCAACAGGCACACCATCCTTACTGTCTCATTCTATTGGCCAAAGCAATTAAAAAAAAAACAAAAATCTTACCTATGTTTAAAGAGAGAAAATAGACTGCCCTTGATGGGAGGAGTTGCAAAATCACATTGCAGAGATGATAGACACAAGACAGTGTAAAGAATTGGGGTCATTTCTACAATTAATCAGCATTTACTTAAGAAAATTACAAAATCAAAATAAAATCAAAATTAACAAGTATTTACTAAACACCCACAAATCAAGCATTATTTCATTTTTATTACTGTCACATTAAATATTAATATTTCTTTGCCTTTGAAAGCATCTCATGTTTAAAACAGTGCAAGAATTCCTGAGACTAGATTATGCTTGTGAATCATAGTGTGGTGTCCATGAGAACCCATTGTGTAGATTTTCTTCTACAGGGAGTGTAATTGACCAAGGCTCCCAGCTTCCATGCTCAGAAAAAGCCATCTCTGTAATTTTACCGAAGACACTTCTCCCAATCAATGACTAAGCAAGACAGACACTAAAGCAGATCTTTTTGTGGGAGACATGGGCTTCCTGTGATGGCTAACGTTGTGTCAAGAACTTTCCAACAGCCTTGCTAAAACTTTCTTAAATTGCACAATAGTATAGGAGGTTTGTACACAGCATTCTCTTCCTCCCTCCTTCAGAGTTAGACTGTAATTGTCTGATGACTCTCTCAGGTTCTCCAGGTGCCCCCCTTCCCAGCCTACCTCTTCTTTCACATCGGCATTTTTCTTATTACATTCCTTGCACATTTAATCCCATCTTGGCTTTGTGTTGGACTACTCAGAGAACTTGCACTAGTTCACATAGCAAAACACAAACTAAGAAAATTATTCAAGGACTTTCAAGTTGTTTTTACATATCTGCAGAGAATAAGATGTAAACATTCATAACTCTGTGCATGTCTATAACTTGAGCTCTGTCTCTTTATCTGTATTTGAGTTATAGGGTGTAGGTAATATTTGTGTGTTTGATTATCTTGGGTGTAATGTTCATAAAGAAAGAGTTCTTAGGATTTATAAGGTCTTAAAGTGATCCTAGTGATCCACTGGGAGGAGTGTATGAAGGTCAATCACTTCCTGAGTTTCTGTTGTGTTTTTGACTTGTTTTCATATGCAAAATACCCAGAAATTAGAGTATGCTTATTTTTCCCTGTAGTGATTCCATGACTACTTTAGAACAGTTAATTTCTTGTTTTTCCTGGGATTAGCACATGGGATACTTTTGTTACTGTTATTGTCTTTCTGTGGACGGTCACTCATGTATTGATGTGACAGCTGTATAATTCACCAAACTGTTGGCAGGCCTTAAAATCCAATAGAGCAATACTGCCTAACTGGTCCTGGTCATAAAACCCTTAGGGAGACTACTGGAAAACTGACTATGATGGACTGAAATGAGAAAGAATGTTCAACCTGTTGAACAGTGTCTCAGGATATTTGCTATAATATATGTATGTGTGTAGATGAATTTGAGTGTGTGATGTGTATGTATATACAGACACATATTTGTATTACATATACATGATCTTATTTATCTGATGATAACTTTTAAGCTTCAATTTTAAAATGACCAAATGAACATAGAATCACCTCATGACAAATCCTATTTATCAAAATCCTTCCTTTCCCAAACTTGCAATCAATAGGTACTAGTAATTTCAAGAACTGAAGTTACTTACTCTTACTATTGGTTAAAATCATTTGCTCTGGGCGCCTGGGTGGCTCAGTGGTTTAAAGCCTCTGCCTTCAGCTCAGGTCATGATCTCAGGGTCCTGGGATCGAGGCCTGTGTTGGGCGCTCTGCTCAGTGGAGAGCCTGCCTCCTCCTCTTTCTCTACCTGCCTCTCTGCCTACTTGTTCTCTCTCTCTCTGTCAAATAAATAAATAAAATCTTAAAAAAAAATCATTTGCTCTAATTGAACACATCCATCTAGACCAGATCCATTTCTAAAAATGTCTGATCTCATAAAACCAAGAATAAGGAATGACCTTATAGAACTACCTAAATTAAGCAATTTTAGAAATTCCCAACTTAGCCTGAAGCTTAATAATGAATATTGCATTTAAATTTTTTTGTACTTAAAATACTCCAGACTTTAATTCATGACTCATTAATAAACCATTTCTTTTTAACAATGGATTTCAGCTTTATCTACATTTTACTAAATTATCAAATGAAAGATGAAAAATTCACCCAATTACCTGAACACTTTTTCCTTTTCTTTTAAATAATCATTTTGATATGATGACATATTTAGATGATTCACCATAGATTTTCCTATGGAAAAATCCATAGATTTCTTATGAATGAAAATATTTTGAGATTGTAATGGTACTACCCTGGTAGCTTAAAATTCTACACCTATCATTTCTTTATTGTCTTTATATTTTTTTTCCTTTCCACTTGAGGTAATAAGATAAAACATACTTGAGCATTTCATTTTAAACTGGCTAGGTAGCTATAAACTGATAGAGAGATGCATAGTTACTCAATTTCTTCTACTTATAATTTATACCTTTACCTGCAGGCAGGAAGCCATACTAGAAAATTAGAGAAGGGAAAGAGGCGTTTGTTCACCTAGTTTTATCATCAGACTAATAGAGAGCTTTTTTCCCCTTATAATGTACTTTCCAATATTATGTCTGATCCCTCCAGGATTCCATTTGACATGTGGAATTGAAAATAAGGTAATAACAATCCCCATGCTTGGGAAGATTGTTTCTTTTCATTTTTTGCTATTGCATGAGCACATTGAGACTATGTTTTTGATCAAGAGCCAGAGTTATATTTCCTATATTTGTATGAGAATCTGAGCCTAATAGTCCCTGAATGGCCCAGTTGGCAAATCCTATGCATGCAGAGGTGTATGAAGTTTCAGACTAAATAAATTCCCTATAACTATTTTCTAAAAAGATAAGACACTATTAGAATTTGCCATTTTGACTTTGAGTTTCCTAGTTATAGTAAAAAATAGAACTCAGTTTTTATCAGAATTTTGTTTCCCAACCTCTAATTGACCAAAAACCAATTTTTTATTTGTTGGGGAAGAGATGGGAATGTAATAAGCCTATGTTTTCTTTCTTTCACTTTTTTGGTTAAGATTTTATTTATTTATTTGACAGAGAGAAACACAATTAGAGGAAACACAAGTAGGGGGAATGAGAGAGGGAGAAGCAGGTTACCTGCCCAGCAGGGAGCCTGATGTGGGGCTCATCCCAGGACCCTGGGATCATGACCTGAGACGAAGGCAAATGCTTAACCACTGAGCCACCCAGGTGCCCCTAAGCCTATTTTCATTGTCAAAGGGAATTTTCAAGTGCTTAACCTTCTGATTCTAGGTAAACCATAGACAAAGCATTTTCAACTCCTTGAAAAATTTAAGATTTGTTTGGTTTGATGACTGCCATATAAACTCACAAAATTTTATTTAATGGATGCTATTGGGTAGAAAACAAATTTCTTAAGATTCAGACACTTTCATTCTACATCTAACTCAATTGCTAGTCAGGACAGTGTTCTGGGGCTAAAATGAATAATGATCTGTCAAATCCCTCTAGCTGACAATTTCTATATTATCATAGGATTTTTCTCCTAAAATTTTCTTGAGCATGCTATTTTATCCATGTCTTCTTATCTTTATTAAAAATGTGAAATTAATTTCTGATCTTGCTGAGATTATTTTGTTTCCATTGTATTTAATTTTATAATAAAATAAATATATCATATATAAAAATAAGTATTATGATTCTAAATTACTACTAAATTACTCCTTGCCCTTTGAATTCCCTACCCTTTATGCACCCTGGAGGTTCCTCATCTGTCTATCCTGTGCAGTGGGTTCTCGGTCTGGTCCCATTGATATACTGCCAGACCTCTCCCCTCACATCGCCATGGGTCAGGGTGACTGCACAAAGCACAGCTTTGAAACTGGAGTGAAGCTTGGATTATTTATTAAAATGAAGTTCTCAACATCTAAAACACTGACAGCTGGGTGATTTAACTTGCCCTTTGGAATGATTACCTTTCCTCTCGGTGGCTTCTCATCACTTTTCCCCAGCTATCTCTCTAGCACAGGTGGTAGTTCCAAAGGCATGAGTGTGAGGAGACAGCCCTGGTGCTATAAAAATATGCAAGGTTTTTTTCCTCTCTGGGTTTCTCTCATCAATGAAACCATTGCTGCTATCACATTCTGCTTGTACAGGATAAAGAACAGTGGAGTGAAGAGTGATGCTAGGAAAAGTCAGTGAATAAATAATCATTTAACTGATTACAAAAGTGCTTATATACCAAAGATGAGGACTTTTCTTCTTGCATTTAAATGAAAATTTAACTTTTCAATTTTAAGTAATGGCTCTCTTGATTTAGCATTCATACACTCACACATTAAAGACATTCTTAGGACTGACAGTACTTTATTTTAAGATCTTTTGACACATTTGACATTTGTGTGGTTCAGTTGTTTAAATATCTGATTCTTGATTTCAGCTTAGGACCTGATCTCAGGATCATGAGGTCAGTCCCCACCTCTGACTCACATTGGGCATGAAGACTGCTTGAGATTCTCTCTCTCCCTTTCCCTCTGCCCATCCCTCAATCTCTCTCTAATAAAAATAAAATAAATACTAAATAAAATATCTTTAAAATCTTTTGACATTTTTACTATTTCTTTCAAAGAAAGTTGACAATGCCCAATACAAATTGTTTTCTTTTTTTCTTTATTTGCTGACTTTATTTACCCCCATTTCTCATCATCAGCTATCAGCTGACCTAGGGAATATGAAACAGTCCCCAACTCTCCTTCAAAGACTAATGATTAATGGTAGATTTTTATAGCTCTTCATAAAGATAATTGATTTCAAATGTACTTTGTAGTATACTTTAAAAGTAATGAAGGGGAAAAATACTATTGAAGAATTGAAAGGGGTTGGTTGTTTGTGTCACACATTTATTTCAGAGAGAATGGGAGAGGGATTGGGTTATTTAGTGTTATCATGACACATAAAGATGTTTCCTAGGGGAAAAGGTTAGGTTCAAAGAAGGTTGCCACGTTGAGAGTTTCATAATGTCAAGGGTACTGGTAAGGCAAGTAGCCTGAATATCAGGGAGAATTTGACAGGTGAGGATAAGAGCAGAGATCCTTTCTTTGCTAAAGGGAATTAATTTGACTAATACACCTAATCCAAGATTCATTACTAGCAGTGGTAACTGACTTTAGTTTTGAAAATCACCACTATGTGCGCTTGGGTGGCACAGTCAGTTAAGCATATGACTCTCGGTGTCAGCTCAGGTTGTGATGTCGTGGGTCCATGGGGGCTCTGTGCTTAGAGCAGAGCCTGCTCGAGATTCGCTCTCCCTCTCCCTCTGTCCCTGCTGCTTGTGTTCTATCTCTAAAATAAATAAATAAATCTTTTAAAAACATCACCGCTCAGTTATTTTATATTTGAAGAGATGTGTGTGTGTATTTTCCCACAATGTTAGAAAGTAACATTTATGGAAGAAAGAACAGGATTTTTGACTAAAATGAAGACTGTATTCTAATTGTATCTCTATTTACAAACTGTGAAATTTTGGCCATATCATGTCTGTGTCTTATTTTATTAATCCATAAAATTAGGATGATAATACTTATTCCTCATGATAATACATGTAAAATTCCTTTGTGAGCTATAAAATTTAATATACATGTAAGGCATTATTAGTGCTGATTGGTTAGAACATCTTTATATGTCTCCAGGTTATAATATTTTAAGTCTCTCAAAGGACATAAAGCTTGCTTTTAATCACAGCATCAATACAATTTATAATGACAATTTTTCCATAATGCTTGTGTTGAGGATAGTACATGAAGCTATCAGTAAATTCAAAGGGCCCTAGGGGTTTAGCATTAGTAAGAGATCATTTGACTCAAGACTCCTCTGCTTCACAAGACTTCAATTAAATCAGAGGATTAAAAGAAAATCTACTCCTTGATCAAGAAGTGTAGATTCTTGCCACCTCTACAATATTCTCAAATTGGGGGAATATTTACCTAGTTCTCCCAGGTCTTTATTTATCACTTGTAAGCATCCTAGTAAGTCAAGTAGCAAAATTTATTAGTGTAACATACCAGTTGAAAAAAACACATGCCTCCAAAAAAGAAAGAAATATTTTGATATACTCTATTTCCTATCATGATATTTAAAGTAAATTGACATCCAAAGCCCCCTTGAGAACACTGTTATACTTGGTGATTCTATCTTTGAAAGGTTTACCACAAATTGAATTTTTAAGACTTTCAGAGGGTAAGACAACTGTAAAAAGAAGGGAGGAAAGGAGGAAGGATGGAGAAAGGAGAATACTAACTAACTTTTATTGAAAAACTTTATGTAGCTGGCATTGCATATGATGAGTAATTTAATTCTCTTGAAAAACCTATGAGATATTAGTTTTTATTGTTGTTTGCATTTTACAAAAAAGAAAACTAATATTCAGAAAAATTAAACAACTTGACAGGGTCATATGGCTAGTAATGGCAAGACACTAATCAAATGAAGACTTATGAAAGCCTCCTGTTCTTTCTACATGCTGATGGGACCAATACAGATAAAAGGTACCATCTGCAGATTACCTATTATGACTAACCTGTACATAGTACTTTCCATGGGTAAGACACTGAGTTAAGTGCATTATATGTATTAACTCATTTGATTCTCTCAATGACTCTATAGGTAGAGAGCATTACCAGTCAAGTTTATAGATGATGAAAATAAGCAGGGGTAGGTTATATAATGTACACGGTATTACTCAGCTAGAAAATATTGGGGCTGGAATTCGAATCCTTGTAGTCTGGCTCTAGACTCAATAATATAGTCATCACACTTGTATAGTTTTTCATCTCCTGAGCAAGTCTGTAAGTCTTATCTCCATTTTACAAATGAGGAAATGGAAAGATCTAGTAACCTTCAGAGCTGGATCAAGTCCAGTTTTCACTGATTCCTGCCTGGAGGTATTCCACTGTCCCTCTCAACCTCACTGAAGGTGAAGTAAGCGATGGTTATCTTTGGTCCTGATTTTTCTAGCTCAGTTCACAA
Organism: Spilogale gracilis; assembly: GCA_004023965.1. Taxonomy (NCBI): domain Eukaryota; kingdom Metazoa; phylum Chordata; class Mammalia; order Carnivora; family Mephitidae; genus Spilogale; species Spilogale gracilis. The sequence goes on from PITA01008438.1 coordinate 52,831, forward strand.
AGGAAAGAAAAACTGGGCTTCTTCATTTCTTATATTTATTAGCGTTTTCATCAAATGGCAGAACATTTGAGACAAACACAAAGACTCCATTGTCTTGGTTATGAATGCAGGATCCAGTCTTGCTTTCTACCTATTGGTTGTGTATCATTGGGCAGTTGCTAAAACATTTCCAGCCTCCATTTGTTCATTGATAAAATGGGAAATTATAATGCCTACATCATGGGGTTTTGATTGATGTTTAGATGAGTTAATATTGATAAAGCTTATAAATACTGTGTATAGTATCCACACATTCTTCCAATTATTCAACACCTTTTACTAAAAACGTAAAAACTAAAAACCCCCTAAAAGTAGTCACATATTTTCCTCACTATGATATAAATTTAACTATTCAAATACTTACTCTCTTATTTTTTCAACATTTATTACACATCACTATAGCCCAGGACTTAGTTCTTCAGAGATGAGGAAAATACTGACTGAGCTTGAGGAATTCCTTACCTCCCAAGTAGAGTGTTTCACAAAATGTGTACTTCAGAACCTTAATCTTTCCCTATGTTCCACAAGAAAAGTGTTTCATAGTCAAATAAATTTGACAATGTTCCTGTACAGTATCTGCTTGCTGGAGATTTATTGTGGGCACTGAATATTAAATGCTCCAAGAAGAGTGGCATCAAAATGATCAGGTGTGTTTGTTAAATGAAAAATCAAAAGTAGTTGCTACTGTTGGTAGAATAATTGGTTCCTTTGTCTCAAAACACATCTATCAATTATAAGTGCATTTTAGATAGGTAAATGATATCACTTAACTGCTAGCAAATATGAGGAAAGAAAAATGGTGGGCAAGATAAGGACAGTAAAAGCAAATTATTGGAATGTCTTTCATGACATTGGGCTAGTTTACTTTGGTAGTTCTTTTTAAATAACATTTATTATTTTTCAGATTACTTTGTTATAAATAAGAAAACCCATCCATATTTACCTTAAAAATGGCAAATTTAATGAAAGGATATTTAAAATTTAAGGAAAAATTTAACAACCAAGGATTCATAAAGGAAAGCCATAAAGGCAGCCTTCCAGGGATCTTACTATCAAGAATTTCTTGATATTCTGTTTAGAAACTTTCCATTACCAGCACTAACCTCCTGACTTCCAGTTTCTGTTCCTTTCAGGTTTAAACACAATATCCTCTTGAAAATAACCTGAGTGGTACAACTAGGTCAGAAGTCTTCCCTTGGATCTATCAGTCAGTTCTAATCAGGGGATAGGATTTCATATACAGACATAATCATTGGATGATTGAACTACTATTAAACTAAATGGATTTTCTCTGGAATGGAACAACATAGTAGTTGTTGATATAGTGAATATATTTTTCCCAAAGTCCAACTATAAAGATGATTAAAAAGAGTTCATATTTGTGTGCAAAGGATAGTAGTATACATTCAGTCTTATTTTAGAACTATGTCAGTTCTGCTTTCTCTCCAAAGAGAACTCGATCATTTAGACATTCACAGGACATCATGTTGGGCCCTTTATTGATGACTTCATACTAATTTGATCTCATATGCAGAAGGTAGCTGATAGTTTGATACCTTAGAAAGAAGCATGGAGAGGATAGAAGATAAATCCTGCAAAGATTTTTTTCCTTTCTTCACAAGTTTAGACTCTTCTAGATTAAATTTTCTATTTCCTCAAGATAATGGAATGCTTCTGCTAGATGGTACAGTAAGGATGCTATTGAATTTGACTCTAGAATTACTGTCTCATCATTTTGGTTTTCTAATGCAAATTGGCTAGCAGATAAAAACAAATAGTGCTGGTGATAGTTGACTCTGATTACCAAGAGTTGCTATGGTTTTTGCTTGAAAAATAGGGGTGGGAAGAATGTACTTGAAACTCAGAGGATTTGTTGGGGTGTCTCTTGGTATGTCCATGACCATTTTTAACCATAAGTGAAAAGTTGTAACAATAAGGCCCCCAAAACGTTAATCATATGAATGCATTGCTCAATAGTGAAAATCAGTATCACCTCTGGGAAATGCTGCCTGAGACTGCTGAAATAATGTCTGTGGAAGAATTGATGAAGGAAGGGGATAAAGAATACTGATTTTAGCCTCAAAACAGTTGTTAAATGCAGACTTTTATATTCAGACTTTTTATGGATTGCAGCAGACCACTTGATATCTCTATAATGGACTGGACTTGAGCAGATCTTATTGGTGTAAAAAACCATATCAGGTATTTTTATGTCCTAATCCATACCTTCTCAGTCCACCTTTTTAATCTAGGCATTATAGTAACCAGCTGCATGAAGATGTAACTCACCTGCACCATGGATCCATTGTTTTTTTGCACTTGTCTGTGCCATGTGTAGCGTCTCTGAGGCATTAGCCCATTCAGCCATTCTAATGCACGCATATCTAAAATTGCAAGGGATTTGGGGCACCTGGGTGGCCCTGTCAGTTAAGCGTGTGCCTTCAGCTCAGGTCATGTTCCCAGGGTCCTGGGATTGAGTCCTGCATCAGGTTCCCTGCTTAGTGGGGAGTCTGCTTATCCCTCTCCTCCATGCTTGTGCTCTTCTTGCTATCTCTGTCACTATCTCTGTCTCTCTCTCTCTCTCTTTCAAATAAATAAATAAAATCTTTTAAAAAATTTCAAAGGATTCAACACTCCCAGAAAAACCATTCACCAGAAAGTGGGTATCAGTAGACACATATGCCTCTCTTTTATGTAAAGTGTGGATTATCAGGCATATTTTATACTGTTCTTCAAAGGGACTAAGCCCTATTACTCAGTGATAAACAGCTCATTAATGACTTTCTTCCGTACCTGTTCCACTCTTTTTAGACTATTCTTAGTTTCTTGGAATCGCTTTCCAAAATAAACTATCTACATACAAGACTGTGTTTTAGCCTCGGCATTATGGGATAACCTAAAGTAAGACATAGGTTCCCTTGACGTATGATCAATGTACAAGTGCAACACAGTAGGGAAACAACTGGAGCTGTGTTGGAGGAGATTCTGAAGAGGAAATGGCAGCTGGTTGACCCACAGCAGGACCCGAGTAATTAGAGGCTCTACACCCTCTCTCTTGGCCCTGGAATGTCTGCTTTCCCCACCATTCCCCCAAGGAGAGCCACTTTTAAGGATGTAGCCTTGGGAAAGCAATGTGTTGTTGAGACTATCTGGACTCTACCTGACAGAACCCAGTTAAGGCTTCCATATAAACTTAAGACTGTAGGAAATCTACTCATCTGGTCACTTGAAACAAGCCTGGTAAATTCCCTTGCTTGTTAAACTACCACCTATCCATCTGGAGTGGTCTGCCTCTTCCTACAGCTTGGCCTTCTGTGTATGTATGAACCTACAAACTGGAGCAACTGAATAAATGTATTAAAAAAAACAACAACCAACAAATCCAATTTCACATGGATTATATTTCTATAAAACAGTGGTAAAATAGTAACTATTGTAGGATGTAAAATAAAATATTTTCTTTAAAAACTTTGTATAGGTAATTTCTTTAACAGAACACAAAAAACACTGACCATCAAGATAAAGTTTGTTCTTAGAACTTGTTTTGCATTTTGCACCCCTTACACTAGTGCTTTGGTTTGCTCCCAAACAATTAAAAGAATGAAAGATAGCCACGGAGTAGATGATATTTGTAATACATGCATTTGACAAGGAATCCATAACTAGGATGTATAAATAATTCATTCACACCAATAAGAGAAAGACAACTCTTTTTTTTTTTAATGAACAAAGACATGGTCACTTCACAAGATTGGGCTCTGAGTTCTACGAAACTGTAAATATTCTCAAAATGGTTAAGCTTCTATAAGCAATTTATTTTTAGGTGAATAACTACAAACAAGTATAAAGGGAGTTAGAAGAGGAGTATGGGTCTATTAAGAAAGAGACACATGAAACAGATAAAGTTCGATAAAATAAAGTCAGTATTTTTTGAGTGTGCTTCAGAATTTGTTAATAAATATAATTCTAGATCTTTTTTTAAAAAAGATTTTATTTATTTATTTGACAGAGAGAGAGATCACAAGCAGGCAGAGAGGGAGGCAGAGAGAGGAGGAAGCAGGTTCCCTGACAAGCAGAGAGCCTGACGACAAGGGCCTTGATCCCAGGACCCTGAGTTCATAACCTGAGCTGAAGCTAGAGGCTTAACCCACTGAGCCACCCAGGTGCCCTAGATGCTTTTTAAAAACAGGAAATATTTAATTATGCTTGCTTGTGGATGGATTGGAGGTGAACAGATAGAGAAGATTCTTTAATAGAGTACGATTCCCTAGCATATTGCCAGAATCTTTTGTAATTTGATTAACTTGTCTACTTACTTTGTTTATGTGCTTCATAATTATTTAAAGTGGAAAATTGGAAATCATGAAGAAAAAATCAGAAAAGAAATGAATGTATGTTTATTGTAAATATATGCTAATGTGAACTCTGTAGCAAAGTGGCTGTGTCCATGTGGATGACAATTAACCAAGGATATGAATCAGTGCTCAGGACAAAGAAGGGAATAGGCAGGTCAGATGGTCTATAATCCATTCAGTTTATAGACTGCTCAGAAAGAAGTAAAACAGACATTCTCTGAACTCTTCTCACCCTCCCCCATAACCCAAAACATACAAGAAGACTGTGTTTATGACCATGTCAAGAATGATCAAAAACACTGCCTACTCTATAATGATTCAGCTTTTGGTCACTGAACAGTATACAAGACTCAAAAATCTTTTGCACATCAAACAAAGTCATCCAGGGAGGGGAATTTCATGGAGTTACAGAGCTTAGTCATGAAGGGTCAAGGAAAAAGACACTACTGTCAACATAGAAACTATCTCGAGAAAGATTCTGCGGTGAAAGCCATTGGATAAACACTGGAGGGATAGTTCTCCTTTATTTTATCTTTAAGTTATTAGAACTTTTTTTTTTTTGGAACAGTTTTACATTTGTGGAAAATTTTAGCAACTAGAACAGAAAGTTCCAGATACATCCTCTCCCTCCAGTTTTCTCTATTAACATCTAACATTAGTGTGGTATATATGTTTTGTTAGTGAGCTAATAATGAAACATCACTGTTAAGTAAAGATGGTTTACAGTAAGATTGACTCTCGGTATTTTACAGTGCAATGAGTTTTAAAAAATGTTATTTTGTATCCACTCTTACAATTTCATGCAGAGTAGTTTTACCTCTACTCCAATGGTTTAAAGATTCCCTTGTGCCTTTCTTATTCATCTCTCCCTCCTCTACCTGCCTCTCTCCCTCCACCTCCTCAGCCCTGGCAGACATTAATGTTTTTATAGTCTCCATAGTTTGTCTTTCTCTAGAATGTTAGATACTTTTTGCCTTTTAAGACTGCCTTCTTTTACTTGGAAATATGCTTTTTAGGCTCTTTCATTTCTTTTTGTGGATCAATAGCTCATTTCCTTTTATTGCTGAATAATAATCTTTTGTGTGGTTGTATTCTGGTTGTTTATCCATTTATCTATGGAAGGGCATGTATGAATAAATCTGCTACAAACATTTGTATAAAGGTTTCATGTGGATATGTTTTCACCTCAATTAGGTACATTCCAAGGCATGATTCCAAGATTGTATAGTAAGACAATATTTACCTTTGTCAAACTGTGTTCTAAGGGTATATCATTTTTTATTCCCATCAGCAATAGCTGTGAGTTTCTGTTGCTCTACATTTTCACCAAAAAAAGTTTCAGGTTTAAAGGAAATTTTTAGCCATTCTAATAGGTATGTAGTAGTATCTCATTGTTACTTTAATTTGCAATTCCTTACTGACATATGATGTTGAGCATTTTTTCATATGCTTCTTTACTATTTGTATGCTCTTTTCTATAGTGTCTATTCAGAACTTTGGTCATTTTTTAATTGGGTTATTTTCTTGATGAGTTTTAACTATTTTACAAATATATATTTTTAAATTTTAATATACTTTATTTAACATAGTATATCCAAAATGTTATTTCACTTTAATCAATGTAAAAAAACTAATGAGATATTTATTATTTTTTCTTTTTACATTTTGAGCTCCATTTCTCCCATCTACCACCCCTGGCAACTATCAGTTGGTTCTCTGTAAGTAGGAACTTTTTTTTTTAATTCCACACATAAGAGATACTATAGAGTATTTGTCTTTCTTAGTCTGACTTATTTTACTTAGCATAATGCTCTTGAGGTCCATCCATATTGCTGCAAATGGTGAGATTTACTTTTATGGGTGAATTATATCCATTGTATATATACCTCACATCTTCTTTATCCAATCAGTCATCAACACTTAAATTGTTTCTGTATTTTGGCTACTTATAAACAATGCTGCAGTGAGCATATCTTTCTGAGGTTTTTTTTTCATTTTATTTATTTCTTTTAAAGATTTTATTTATTTATTCGACAAAGAGAGAGATCACAAATAGGCAAAGGGAAGAAGGAGAAGCAGGCTCCCCACCAAGGAGAGAGCCCAATGTGGGGGTAGAGCTGAGAGCTGAGAACTCTGGGATCATGACCTGACTTGAAGGCAGGCATTTAACTGACTGAGCAATCCAGGCACCCTGTTTTCATTTTCTTTGGGTAAATACCCAGACGTGGAATTGGCTCACTTAATTTTGTTTTTTAGTATTTTGAGGAATTTGTACTGTTTTGCTTCGTGACTGCACCACTTTACATTTCCACCAACAGTGCATAAGTGTTCCTTTTTCTCTATACTTTTATCAATACTTGTTTCTTGTCTTTTTGGTAATAGCTATTCTAACAGGAATGAGGTGAAATCTCATTGTGGCTTTCATTTGCATTTCCCTTATGATTAATGATGAAGACCATATTTTCCTTTACCTGATCACCATTTATATGTTTTCCTTGGAAAAATTCAGATCCTCTGCCCATTTTTTAATCAGATGTTTTGTTTGGTTGTTTGTTGCTTTTGAGTTGTATAAGTTCTGTATATATTTTGGATATTAGCCCCTTATCAGCTATATGATTAACAAATATTTTCTCTTTCTTGCTATTGCAGAAGCTTAGTTTGATGTAGTTCCACTTGTTTGTCTGCTTTGGTTGCTTTTGTTTTTGATGTCAGAGTAAAAAATCAACGTCAAAAATCTATGTCAATGAGAGTACTGCTGATTTTTTTTTCTAGTAGTTTTATGATTTAGGTCTCACGTTCAAGTCTTTAGCTTGCTTGAGTTAATTTTTATGTATAGTATAAGACAGTAGTTGAATTTTAATCTTTTGCATGTGCCTCTTCAGTTTTCCCAATATCATTTTTTGAAGACTGTTCTTGGCACCTTTGTCATAAATGAATAGACCATATATATGTGGGTTTATTTCTAGACTTTCAGTGCTGTTCCACTGATATATGTGTCTATTTTTATGCCCATATCACACTGTTTTAATTACTATATTCATAATATAGTTTGAAGTCAAGGAGTGTAATGCCACCAGCTTGGTTCTTTTATGTCAAGATTGCTTTGGCTATTTGTGTTTTTTTGTGGTTACACACAAATATTAGGATTATTTGTTTTATTTCCTTGAAAAATGCCCTGGAATTTTGATAGGGATTACACTGAATCTATAGACTGCTTTGTATAGTAGGGACATTTTAACAATATTGATTCTTCCAATCCATCAACATTGAGTATCTTTTCATTTATTTGTGTCTTTAATGTTTTTCATTAGTGACTTATAGTTTTTAGTGTTCGGGTCTTTCACCTTCTTGGTTATATTTGTTCTTGAATATTTTATTGTTTTTTATTTCTTTGTTTAAAGGTTTTATTCATTTGAGAGAGAGATCACAAACTGGGGGAGAGGCAGAGGCAGAGAGAGAAACAGACTCCCCACTGAGCTGGGAGCCTGATGTGGGGCTTGATCCCAGGACATGGATATCATAACCTGAGCCCAAGACAGCCGCTTAACTGATCAAGCCACCCAGGCACCCCTATTTTGTTCTTTTTGATGCAGTTGTTAATAGGATGGTTTTCTTAATTTCTCTTCCTGATAGTTTGTTACCAGTGTATAGAAATACAACAGACTTTTGTGTATTGATTTCATAGCCTGTAACTTCACTGAATTTTTTTATTCCAGCAGTTTTTGTTTGTTTGTTTGTTTGTTTTGTGGAGTCTTTAGGGTTTTTTATACACAATATTATGTCATCTGCAAAGAATGAGTTTTACTTCTTCCTTTCCAATTTGGGTGTATATTATTTCTTTTTCTTGCCTTATTTCTTTGGCTAGGATTGCCAATACTGTGTTGATTGGAAGTAATGAGAGTAGACATCTTGTTTTTTTCATGACTTTAGAGGAGCAGCTCATCACTTGAGTATGATGTTAGCTGTGGACTTGTCATATAGGGTTTCTTATGTTGAAGTATGTTATAACCACCTTGTTGAGAATTTTTTCATCATAAATCAATGTTGAATTTTATCCAATACTTTTTCTGCAGACATTGAGAGGATTGTATGATTTTTATCTTCATTTTGTGAATGTGGTTTTATCACATTGACTGATTTGCAGATGATGAACCATCCTTATATCCTTACAATAAATTGCACTTGATAGTGGGATGTGATTATTTTAATATATTGTTGTTTTGCTAATATTTTGTTGAGGATTTTTATGATCCAATATCATGGATATTGGCCTTTAATTTTTTGAGGATTTTTGTAATCAATATCAAGGATTTGGGCCTCTAATTTTTTTCCTTGTGACATCTTTGTCTGGTTTTGGGATCAGGGTTATGCTGGGCACATAAAATGAGTTTGGGAGCTTTTTCCTCTTTTATATTTTTGAAGACTCTGATTGATATTAACTTTTTTTTTTTCAGATTCTATCCATTTATTTGACAGAGAGAACACAGCTAGAGAGGGAATACAAGCAGCAGGGGGAGTGAGAGAGAGAGAGAAGCAGGCTTCCTGCCCAGCAGGGAGCTCGATGCAGGACTCGATGCCAGGACTCTGGGATCATGACCTGAGCCGAAGGCAGCTGCCCAACCAACTGAGCCACCCAGGTGCCCCAATATTAATTCTTCATTAGTAAGAATTTTAGGATAGATTCACAGTGAAATTATCACATCTTGGACTTTTATTTGTTGGGAGGTTTTTGAGTCAATCTTACTAGTAATCAGTATGTTTAGATTTCCTGTTTCATCATGAGTCAGGTAGTATGTATATTTCTAGAAATTTATCAACTTTTTCTAGGTTGTGCAATTTGTTGACATATAACTCTTAAAATCTTTTGTATTTCTATAGTATCAGTTGTGATATCTCCTCCTTTATTTCTGATTTTAATTATGTGTCCTCAGTTTTTTTTTTTCTTGTTGAGTCTTATTAAAGACTTGTATTTCTGGGGCACCTGGGTGGCTCAGTTGGTTAAGCGGCTGTCTTCGGCTCAGGTCATGATCCCGGAGACCCGGGATCAAGCCCCGCATGGGGCTCCCTGCTCAGCAGGAAGCCTGCTTCTCCCTCTCTCACTCCCCCTGCTTGTGTTCCTCTCTCGCTGTGTTTCTCTCTGTCAAATAAATAAATAAAATCTTTTAAAAAAAAAAAGACTTATATTTCTGTATCTTTTCAAAGAACCAACTTTAGTTATTTGCTTTCAGTGGTTTCTCTGTTGTCTTCTTAGTTTGTATTTCATTTATTTCTGCTTTACTTTTTGTATTTCTTTCCTTTTGCTATGTTTAGATGTCATTTGTTCTTTTTCTAGTTTCTTGAGGTGTAAAATTAAGTTCTTTGTATATTTTGGATATATGTCCTTTATCAGATATGTTCTTTTTGAATATTTTTTTTCAGTATGTGCCTTATCTTTCATAGTATCTCTCAACAGTATCCTTTATAGAACAAAAGTTGTAATTTTAATATAGTATTTCTCAATAATATTTTCTATTATGGATCACACTTTTATTGCTATAACTGAAGTGTCATTATCAAACCAGAGGTCATTTAGATTTTTTCCTATATTATCTTCTGGAAGTTTTATAGTTTTGAACTTTACATTTAAGTCTATGATGCATTGTGAGTTAATTATTGTAAGATGTATAAGGTCTGTATCTAGATCCATTTTTTTCTTTGTATACAGATATTCAATTATTTGAGAACCATTTATTGAATAGAGAATTCTTTCTCCATTACACTATCTTTGATTCTTTGTTAGAGATTGGTCAGTGATATTTGAGAGGGTCTTTTTCTGTTCTCTATTTTGTTTCATTGATCTTGTCTATTCTTTCACGAATACCATATTATCTTGACTACTGTAGCCGTACAGTGATTTTTGAAGTTGTGTAATCCAGTTCTTCTCTTCCTCCTTTTATTTTATTTACTTTTTCTCTTCTATTTTTCTTCTTCATAATTGTGTTGCTTATTCTATATCTTTTGCCTTAATATGAACTTTAGGATCCCTTTGTTGGTATACACAAAATACTTGCTGGTATTTTTATTTAGATTGAATTGAATCTATACATTAAGATGGAAAAAATTGACACTTTAATAACATTAAACCTTCCTATTCATAAATACGGAACATCTCCACATATACTTATATCTTCGTTGATTTTTTCATCAGAGTTCTATAGTTTTCTTTATAAGTTCCCATATATATTTTATTAGATTTATACCTAAGTATTTCATTTTGTTTGGTGCTAATATAAATAGTATTGTACTTTTAAGCTTCAAATTCCACTTGTAAATTAATGGTACATAAAAAAGTGATTTACTCTTGTATATTAATCTTGTATCCTACAACAACCTTGATGTAACTGCTTATTAGCTCCAGGAGGTTTGTTTTTCTTCTTCTTGTTTTTAAATTCTCTTGACTTTTTTACCTAGATAGTCATATCATCTGTGAACTAATCATAGAAGTACTTTTATTTTTTTCTCAATTAGTGTAACTTTTAATTAATTTCCTTGTTTTATTGCACTACTGAAGTCCTTCAGTTTGATGCTGAGAGTAGTAAGGGGGACATTCTTGCCTTATTTTAAGTCATAGGGGGAAAGCATCCAACTGCTCACCATTAAGTATATTAGCCATGAATCTTTTGTAGAAGTTCTTCATCAAGTTGAAGAAGTTCTTTATTCTTAGTTTGCTGAGAGGACATTTTTTTTTTAAGTCATTAAATGGGTATTTAATTAGCTAGATACTTTTTCCTATATAAACTGGTATCATATGATTTTTTATTCCTTGGTCTGTGGATGTGATGGATTGGATTAATCAGTGTTTCAATGTTGACCCAGCTTTGCCTACCTGGAATAAATCCCATATGGTTATGTTAGTAATTTCTTAAATATTTTGGATTTGATTTGCTAAAATGCCATTGATGATTTTTATATCTACATTCATAGGAGATATTGGTCTGCAGTTTTCCTTTTTGTAATGTCTTTGTCTGGTTTTAGTATTAGAGTAATGCTGATCTTATGCATTAGGTAATGTTAATTCTGCTTCTAATCTTTGGAACAGATTGTAGGGAATTGGTGTAATTTCATTCTTAAACATTTGGTAGATTTCACCCACAGAACCATCTGGCCCTTGTATATTTATTTTTGGAAAGTTATTAATTATTGAATCATTTTTAAAAATATAGTTTTATTCAGATTATTCATTTTTCCTCATGTGAGCATTGCTAGTTTGTGTCTTTCAATGCACCTAGTGCATTTCATATTAGTTACCAAATTGTGGGCCTAGATTTGTTCCTTATATTTCTTTATTATCTCTTTAATGTTCATGGGATTGTTAGTGATGGTCCCTCTTTCATTTTTAATCTTAGCAAATTGTGTTTTCTTTCTTTTTTTCCTGAATAGGCTGTGTAAACATTCAATTTTATTTATCTGTTCAAAGAATCAACTTTTGGTTTGTTGATTTTCTCTTACTGTTTTCCTGTTTTTAAATTTATTGATTTCTGTTGTAATTTTTGTTTTTTATTTTCTTTGGCTTCTGCTAGGCTTAAATTTCTGCTATTTTTATAGTTACATAAGGTGGAATCTTATATCATTGATTTTAGATTTTTCTCTTTTTCTAATATATGCTTTCACTGCTCTAAATATCCCTCTTAGCACTATTTTTACAGTAATCCAAAGATTTTGATAAATTATATTTTTATTTTAATTTAGTTAAAATATTTTTTTCTTTCCTCTTAAAACTTTTTTTTTTTTTTAAAGATTTTATTTGTTTGACAGAGAGAAACACAGCCAGAGAGGGAACACAAGCAGGGGGAGCGAGAGAGGGAGAAGCAGGCTTCTTGCCAAGCAGGGAGCCCGATGTGGGACCCAATCCTGGGTCTCTGGGATCATGACCTGAACCGAAGGCAGTCACTTAACCAACTGAGCCACCCAGGCCCCTCCTCTTAAAACTTTTTTGATCCATGTGTTATGTAGAAATGTTTTATTTAATCTACAAGTATTTGGGGATTTTATAGCTATTCTTATGTACTGGTTCTATTTTAATTTCATTGTGGTCTGTGTAAGGTTTATATAATTTTTAAACTGTTAAGGTACATACTTACTACATTTTACAAAAAAAATTGGAAAGGAGGGAACAATTCCAAAGTCATTTTATGACTAGCATCACACTGACACCAAATCCATAGAGAAACACTACAAGAAAAAAAAATTACAGCTCTTAGAGGCAGGGACAATTATGATTTACATTTTGTAATGTAAGGTCACACAAGCAGTCAGGGATGGAGCCATGATACAAACCCAGAGATCTGTGCTTCCCAGGGCCATTTAGCTGCTAAACTATACTGCCTCATCTGGTGTCTGCAACACTCCTGTAAACAGTCAGAATTCCCTTTGACTTGGGCTCAAGATGTTTCTTTACACTGTGTTCCCATAATGCCTTATACATCCTTTGTCAAAACACTCTCACATTTTCTGTAATCACTTGTTTGTCTTTCTCCACAGTCTCAAAGTTATGGAGGCAGATGCTGTGACTCTCTCCTTCACCATTGTTAACCCAAGTATCTGGCTCAATGCCTGGACCATAGTAGTTGCTCAATGTATACAGATTAAATTAATTAACAAAGAAACCTTATAATACTTTTATAATGTTTACCATGTTGCCAGAAAAAAAATGCAGGCCAATATTTCTGATAAACACAAACGCAAAATGTTAAAAAAATACTTAAACCCAAGCTTAATAACACATTGAAAGAATAATAGGCCAAGATCAGGTGGGACTTCCTCCTAGGATGCAAGGATGATTCAATATATGCCAATTAATATATGTGATAGGCCACATTAAAAGAATGTAGGATAACACTCATATGATTACCCAAGAGATGCAGAAAGCACATTTGACAAAAGTTAGCATTCTTTTATGATAAAAGCTCTTAACAAATTAGGTATAGAAGGAATGGACCTCAATATAAAAAAAGCCATATGTGACAAGCCCATACCTAACATACTTCATGATGAAAACTGAAAGATTTTCTGTAAGTTCAAGAGTAAGAAGAGGGTGCCCACTTTTGCTTTTTTAATTTAACATAGTACTAGAAGTCCTAGCCACAGCAGGCAGACAAGAAAAATATTTAAAAACATTCAAATTGGAAAGGAGAGTAAATTTATCTATTTGCAGATGACATGATTTTAAACATAGAAAGCCCAGAAGATTACACACAAGATGTTAGAATTAGTAAATGATTTTAGTAAGGTTGTAGGATAGAAGATCAGCATTAAAAAGTTAAGCATATTTCTATCTACTAAGAATGAACTATATGAAAAACAAATAAAGAAATGATATCATTTACAATAGCATCAAAACCAATAAAATTCTTTGGCATAAATTCAACCAAGGAGGTTAAAGAACTGTTCAGTTTAATTATAAAACATTATTGAAAAAAATTGAAGTCACAAGTAAGTGGTAAATTATCCTATATTCACGGATTGGAAGAATTAATATTGTTAAAATACCCACAGAATCTGATGATATCTACAGATATCATCTGAATCTGTAGATATCATCAGATTCTGTGCAATCCCCATAAAAATTTCAGTGGTGTTTTTCAAAGAAAAAAAGGAAACAATTCTAAAATTTATATGAAATCATCAAAGACCCTGAATAGCCAAAGCAAGCTTGATCAAGAACAAAGCTGGAGGCATCACAATTTCTGATTTCAAACTATTTAGAAAGATACAGTAATCAATACTGTATGGTACTAGCATAATAAGAGATACATAGATTAACAGAATAGAATAGAAAACAAAAATAAAACCTCATATCTGCCCACAATTTTTCTTCAACAAGAGAGCCGAAAGCACACAATGGTGAAAGTAAACGTTGCTGGGAAAATTTGATATCCACATGCATAAGAATAAAGTTGGATTCCAGTCACACCATATATAAAAATAAACTTGAAATGGACCAAGGACTTCAATTAAAGACTTGAAATCATAAAACTACTAGAACAAAACATAGGGAAAAGGCTTTTTTACATTTGTATGGGAAATGATTTTGGGGTATAACACCAAAATTATGGGCAGCAGGAGCAAAAATAAAAAAAAAAATAGTGGGACTACATTAAACTAAAAAGTTTCCGTTCAGCAATGGAAACAACAAATTTAAAAAGCAACCTATAGAATGAGAGAAATATGGGGTTAATATTCAAAATATGTAAGGAGAATTCATACAGTTCAGAAACAAAAAAAACAAATAACCCAATTCAAAAATGGTCAAAGGACCTGAATAAATATTAAAAAAAAAAGACATGGAAATGGCTAAGAGATGTGTGAAAAGGTACTCATCATCAGGGGAGTGTAAATATAAACTACAATGCAGTATCACTTCATACCTGTTAGGATGGCTATTGTCAAAAAGACAACAAATAAGTCACAAGGTGAAGGGGACACTGTTGGTGGGAATGTAAATTGGTAGAGCTATTATGGAAAACAGAATGCATGTTTTTCTTTTTTTTTTTCTTTTTTTATTTTTTTTAAAGATTTTATTTATTTATTTGACAGAGAGAAACACAGTGAGAGAGGGAACACAAGCAGAGGGAGTGAGAGAGGGAGAAGCAGGCTTCCCGCTGAGCAGGGAACCCGATGTGGGGCCCGATCCCGGTCTCCGGGATCATGACCTGAGCTGAAGGCAGTCACTTAACCAACTGAGCCACCCAGGCGCCCCAGGATTACTGATTTAAAAGAGGGCTTCATTGCAGCCCATCCTATCCCAGAGGTTTTCCGTGACGTTTATACCCTCAAGGAGGAGCAGGGCACTGGAAAGAGAATTCCAAGTGGTCTTCTGAGGTTATGTGAGAGCTATTGTGGTGTGCAAATGTCTGTTTTTAGGTGGATAATTTGATTACAGGTGTATCTGGTTTTGGGGGGAGGGAGAAAAACAAGTATGGTATGATCCAGAAATTCTACTTCTGGATACATATTATATTAAAGAATTGAAATCCTACTTCTGGGTACAAATTTAAAAATATCTGCATTCCCATGTCTATTGTAGCATTATTTAAATAGCCAAGATTAGGAAACAATCCAAGTGCCCATTCATTGATAGATAAATGGATAAAGAAAACGTGATATATTGTTTCCTAATCTTGGCTATTGTAAATAATGTTGCTCTGTCTGTGTGTACATATATATAAATAGGTAGATCTATATCTTTATCTAGATATCTATATAGATCTATAATTATAGATAGATCTATTTAGATATAGATATATACCTAGCATACATATATATATCTAGCATACATATATATATCATACTATATATAGAAAGGTAATCAATACAATATGATATATTACTCTGTGTATATATATATATACACATTATATATACATTATAAATATTTTATATATGTAATGGAATGTTATTCAGTCGTAAAAAATAAAGAAATATTTCCATTTGTGACAACATGGATAAACCTGGAGTTTATTATACTAATATAAGTAAGCCAGATACATAAAAGCAAGTACTGCATGATCTCACTTATACACGGAATCTAAAAGATTTGAACTCTTACAAAGGGTGAGTTGAATGGTGGTTGTCAGGGGCTGGGGAGAGGGGGAAATGGAGAATTGCTGTTCAGTGTAAGGTTATAGTTATGCACGGTGAATAAGTTCTGGAGGTCTGCTATATAACATTGTGCCAATAGTTAACAATACTGTATTGTATTATTGAAATTTGTTGACAGAATAGATGTTACATGTTCTCAGCACACAAATAGTTGATAACTACGTGAAGTAATAGATATGTTAATTAGGTTTATTTTGGTTATTGTTTAACAATGTGTATGTTTATTAAAACATATCGTACACCTTAAATGTATACATTTTTATTTGTTATTATATCTCAGTAAATCTGAAAATGAAAATAAAAAGAAAAAAATAAATTTAAGGTGTATTTATGGCCCAGAATGTGTCCTGTCTTGGGATTAATATCCAAGAAGTTTGTAACTCTTTTCTATTTGTTGCACTTGACTTTTCTTTTTTCAAAAATCTTCTTTTATGCCTTCTCTTGTTTTAATTGATCATTTTATGTGAATCAATTTTCTCTCCTCTCTTAGCATATTAAACAATACTTTTTAAATTTTAAGTATTTTCCTTGAGTATTCAATGTACCTTTACATCTAATCTCATTACATTTTGAAATAAAATCAAACTGCGCCACAGATAGTAAAAGTATTTTCTAACAGAATATTCCCAATACCTCTCTCTTTCCTTATAACCCTGATGTCATTCATTTTATTTACCATTATGCTATGATCACCCAATACATTGTTGTTATTAAATGGATTAAAAGTAAGAAAAGGGAATATTTTACTTATCTTCATTTATTTCCTCTCCAATGCTCTTCTTTTCTGTGTAGGTCAGAGTTTCTGATCTATGTCATTTCCTTCCTGTTGAAGAAATTTTTTTTTTTTTTAACATTTCTTATAAGGCAGATTGGCTAGTAGTAGTTCACTCTTCTGTTAGTCCAAGAAATTCATTATTTCTCATTCACCTTTGACAATTCCTAGCACAGAGCTCTAGGTCAGTAATTTTCTTTTAAAAATTATATATTTCACTTCACTGTCTTCTTGCATGGTTTCCTTACAGGAGTCCAATGTAATTCTTATTCCTGTTTTTCTATAAGTAAAGTGTTTTTTTTTTTTTTCTTGGCAATCTTTAAAATTTTCTGTTTGGCTTTGATTTTCTGCTGTTTGACTATTATATGCCTAAGTATAAATTTTTTGTGTGCATCATGCTTGGTGTTCTCTGAGTTTTCTAGATCTCAGGTTTGCTGTCTGCCATTAATTTTGGAAAATGCTTAGCTATGTGACTCTACATAGTTTTTCTGTTCCTTTCTCTTTTCTTTTTCCTTGTGGTACTGCCATTTATATGTGAGTCATTCCTTTTGTAATTGCTCACAGTTCTGGGATTTCTGTTCTGTTTATAAAATCCTTTTTCCTATTTTCATTTAATTTTACAAAGTTTCTATTTACATATCAAGGTCACTGATAATTTCCTTGGCTATGTAGTCTACTGATGATTTTATTGAAAGCATTGTTCATTTCCATTATTTTTTTATCCTAGCATTTCCTTTAGATCCCTTTTTGAGAGTTTCCATATCTCTGTTGATGTCACTATTTGTTCTTATATATTATCTAGTTTTTCAGTTGGAACCCTTAAAATATTTATTATAGTTATTTTAAATTCCCTATTCCAAAATCTGTGTTATATCAAGTCTGGTTTTGATGCTTGCTTTGTCTTTTCAGGTAGTATTTTTCATTCTTTCTAGAATGCCTTGCAATTTTTTCTTCATTAAAACTCAAAATGATATATTAGGTAGTATGAATAGAAGTAATTAAGCTTTAGTATGAGGCTTCATGTTAATCTCACACTGTAGGCTGAATATTTGTGTTCCACCCCTCCCTCAAATTCATGTTTAAGACCTAATTCCCTGCTGTGATGATATTTGGAAGTGGAGCCTTTGGGAGATAATTAAGGTTAGATTAGGTCATGAGGGTTAAGCTGTCATGATGGGATTAATGCCCTTAAAAAAAAGAAACAGACATGAGATCTCTTGCTTTTTCTGTGTGCCTTTACCAAAGAAGGGCCATGTGAGGACAAAAACAAAGATAACTATCTGTAAACCAGAAAGAAGGCTCTTTCCAGACCCTGAATCTGCCAGAACCTTGATATTGGGCTTCTCAGACTTCGGAACTGTGGAAAATAAATGAGTATTGTTTAAGGCACCCTGTCTATGTTATTTTGTTATAGCAGCCCAAATGGACTAAGACATCTGGCTAACTTGTTGGGCTTTAATATTTATTGTAAATGCAGATGCCAGACACTTCAATTTACTCTAATTTTCTTTTTCTTTTCTTTTACTTTCTTCTATTATTTTTGGTTTCCCAAGAGGCCCTTTTGAAATAGAGTCTGTCTTGTGGCTTTCTTAGTGTAACCACCTTCGTGAAGGTGGTGGTGAAACATTAGGAGGAGAAGTGTTCTATCATCTGATGATTAAATCTTGTGTTTTTTAGTTGGCCTGAATTTCTGCACTGTTATGTCAGATGTGTTCCTAAGCCTTTTTTCTCTTCCCCCTCCCTTACATGAGACAGAAAGGAGCCTGGAATTGGTTAGTTACCCTTCCCCAAGTCAGATAAAACTTGGATAATGTAGTTTTTCTTAGAAGGAAGGCCACTATTATAGAAAAAACTCTGGACCTATTACAAAATGGTTACTTTTCCCCTCTCTCTGCCTAAAATAGGAGACAGTTTTTTCTCTGTTCTCTGCAAAAATTTCTTAGGGCTCTTGGAAATAAAACACATAGAAGTGTAGGTTCCACAGTACAGTTTAGCCCCGAAGAGTTTTTAGCTCTCAAGTTCTTTCACCAAAAGCATCTAACAATTAATTAAAATTATTATTTAAGTCTTCCTACCAGTTACTTGCTCCATCAGCTTCTGTTTCACTTAAACTGATTCTCTGTACATTTTTGTTTGTTCGTTTATTTCTCCAGATTTTGTGATGACTATTTGCCTTATGACCTTAATACTCTGATGCATTTAAGAAAAGTCACAGATTATCAGTTTGTTCAGCTATTTCTTTGCTATGAGGATGGGAATGGCAACTTTTAGTTCCTTACAGTGTTGGAGCTGCAACCAGATGTCTGTTCGGTGGGTTTTTATTTAGAAGTCATCTCTGTCCTACAGGCCTGGAGATGCACCTCTCTTGATTTCTTTAAGCCTTACTTGTAATGATTTATAATTATCATTGTAAATGAGTATAAATTTGCCATATGCTGTTATTGTGTTTCTTAGTGTATTATGCTGCTTTGGACTTAGATTGGCATTTAAGCCCTGGTGGCCTGTTAAGCTGTTTACATTATCGTAGACAATAGCATCATCGTGTGTTTCTCCAACAGTATGAGTGACGGTATTTTAGAAATACACTTTACACATTAGGCTTACCTTTACCTTTGGGAATACATCTATAATTTAAATATGATGTTCTGTATGTTATGCAGTGATTTTCTATATTGGGCATGCTTTCCTAATTTTAATTGTAAAAACATTAAAGTCCATGTCATTTTAAAATTTTGACTTCACCACAGCATTTGGTATGTTCTGGAATGAGGTTTGAAGACATAAGTCTTATACATGTAAAAATTCTGTGCTCACTGAAAGCCTTGTTTAACACTGAACTTCTTCAAATCTCACTGAGCATACATGCGCTCTGAATCTCTGAGAGCGAAAATCCTTTCTTAGTGGAATTACTCTTAGAGTGTCTTAGAGAAGACACTCTAAGATTGACAAATTCTGCACCAGATCATTCTTTTAAGATAAAATATGTTACGTTTTATTAATTGCTTTTATTGGCAGAATGTCTTTCTTCTTCGTTGGTGACTGGGTCCCTGCAAGGGTGGACCGTCGCATTACTATGGCAACATATAAAACAAGGTGCTTCTAACCAGGGATGCTTCTCTTCATGTAGAAGACCTTGCTACCAGTTTTGTCAAAGTAAATTTTTCTGATGTAGAAAATACACTTAGAAAATACATTTGAAAAGAAAACCCTTTAACTATATTGAACAAAAGTACATTAGTTTGAAAACTGCATTGTGGACATGCCAAACATATTATTAAAATTGTGCAAGTCATTCATTGTCATAATTTCATATAATCATATAAGGTCTTACGTGAAGTGTTTGCAAGTAATTTAGAAAAGTTATTTTAATGGCATTCCTCCAATTTTCTCTGAAAGTCTGAAATGTCTTTAATGTGCCATGCAAGAAAGAAAATGTTTATATTAATTTCTTAATGAAAATGTAAGAAGGAAAGCCAATTGAGTGAAGTAGGAAGTTTCAGTGGCATATAGATATTTAGAGCCTCCAAACACCACTAATTGGGAAGGCATAATGTGATAAAATAAAGAAGTATCATGATAATAAGATAAGAAATTGAGGCAATGCCAATGATTTCACTCTCTGAACCAGTGTTCAAAGGGATGTATATATATGTGCAAAGAAGTTGAAAAGTGACGTTGGATGTTTTCCCCTACTTGTGTATCAAAATTTAATGGCATCCCCTCCCCTCAAAACAGACCTATACACTAGGATTGGCTTATTTTTATGTGACATATGAAATATTCCTCATTAATTGAGGAGCATATCATATATGTCACCATTATTTAAAGAATATTTATTGTGTAATTATTTTTTAAGACCATGCATAAGTTATGTACAAGAGAAAGGAAGAAATACAAAGACGATCAAAATACCGGAAATCTAGGAGTAACAATTTGAAGAGATAGATTGAAGATAGGTAAAGAAGGGAATGTAGTTGATGCAAGGTCAAAGAATAGGGTTTACCTCTATAAAGAAGAAAACATGATGAAAAGAGCTATAAATATAGCTACTTCTTGAGATAAAGGAGAAGACAACAGGCACTCACATTGAACTGTGTCAAATTTCCCTATGAATAAAGAAGTATGAAAGTTGAATAAATGGAAGGGAAGATGGGATCACTCAGTTTGTGAAAATAATGAGAAAGTTTCCAATTTCTTATGAAAGGCGGAATATCTCGTAATAAATATGTGGACTTCTGAGTGTCATTGAAGTTATTGATGGTAGTTGAATAACATGAATTTGTCATGAAGAAAGTCAGTGAAATTAAGTGATTTATCTTACTCATGAGCTGTGAAGAAGGAATGGAGAAAGTGTGTTTTGGTTCATGTAAATTGGAGAGAGGAGAAGAAAGCATCCAAAGTGCTCCTTAATACAACAGTCATTAGTTTAATGCCTATTATGTTTCAGAAACTGTGGGCAGAAGATAGAAAAGATGTAGCCCCTCCTTTCCATGAATTTAAAGACTTGTAAGCATAAAGACATGTAATCAGATGGTTGCAATGCAGAAATTATGCACAGAGGATCAGGTCTTCATGGAATTTACGAGTGTCTGAGGATGATAGCTTGACTATTTCTTTTCTTTGAACCTTAAAATGCTGAAGCATAGGTGAATATGTGATCTTCATTTGAGATTGCTACAAAGTATAAGATATACTTGAAGTTCTCTTTGCCATGGCCTTACTTTCATTGTTGGATGAAAATCATATGTCTTTATTGGACTTTTCTTATGTAAACTATTTTCATATTTTCTTTTCCCTCTAAAAGGAGAAGTAAAAGTCATCTTAATTTAAGGCTCAGCTCATATATTTTGTGTGTATGATGGATGACAGTTATATTGGTATTATTATAAAAATACTTCAAATTCTAATATTACGAAAACAGTCTTTCTAAGACATAAAGTATTTAGACCAATAATAATTAGACCATCTTACTTGGCTTTGAGACTTCCAGGGAACTGAGCTAATGAGTACTACAGAACCCATCTGACTTTGATGTTAAATCTGACCCCTCCAGAGTTCTATCATAAAAACAGCTCAGTCAACCAAAAATGAATCCCATCCCTATAATATCATATTTAAACCATGCCTGTTATAATGCTGATTGCCTAGAAATATCACATCATCTGAAAAAGGCTCTTTTTTCCCCCCTGGAATTTCAAACATATTTCCTGAGAGTCATTCTGATTATCCTGACCTTGCTCAAAGACCTAACATTGAACAAACTACTCTAGCCCCTGTGATAGATTATGTTAATGGCTTGCACTTGGTCACATATTCACCTTTCCAGTCAGATGGTAAAACTCATTCCAGGAATTTCATGAATCCCATATATGGAGTTGACTGGAAAGGAAAAATAGAGTTGGGAGAAACTATAGTATTCTGTATTGGGAGGCTTAAATAGACCTTGAAGTATAGAGATTAGAAATTTTTTAGAAACAAATTTTTCTTCTTGTTTTGTGAGTAAGAGATGAGAAATAATGAACAAATACATTGCATTCTCTCTCCTATTTTAAAAGTACATTTTTGTCTGATTTGAAATAGATGATAGCAGTTTCTTTGTTATGAAATCTTTTTCCTCTGATGTAAGCCTTGCTTTGTTAAATAGCTCTTGTACAGTTTCACACCTAATTAAATATTTGGAGGTTGAATTTCACATTTTCCAAAGAAACTAGATTTGGCTTCAGACTTCAGATATATTGGCTGCTTTCTTTTCCCATGACAGGAGAAAAATGAAAGGAGGAGAGATATAGGGAGGCATAGGATAAATTGTTCTCAAAACAAATCCCTGAAAAACAGAGAGACTGTTTTGTGCTAACACTTATTTAGACTTTGTGAGACAGTTGTGGGTTGATTTTCTTCCAGGTGAATTTGGCAGAATCAAAGAAGAGTTTTCTCCAAATTCTGCCAGCTTAAGTAAAAATATCATCTTTATGCAGCAAAGATTACTCCTTTGCTCTAGTATTTAGTCAAATTTTGATAAGGATTTTATTGAACAAAGGGCTATATACATTTATATACATGGGATAATTTTATTGCTTATTTTCAAACCATGTGACTTGTAAAGTATAGTTAACAAATATATTCATGGGTATCAAAGAGCCATTAAACCATTTGCATGTTTTTAGGAAAGAATGATTACAGTTTCTGTGGAACCATGGCACCATAAAATTCTCATGTCAACTTCAGTGTTTTCAAGTTAAAGAGGTAATATTAGCATATTTATTAAAGATTAGGTAATTAAGCTTAGCAAAATATTTACCTTATAGCTTCCCAAACAGAATATAATGAGGCAAAACATCTATAATATATTGATAATGCTATTTAATTGGGTTTCCCATAGACTTATCAATCCAATGTAGTTTAATTTGGGGAGAACTTACCAAAGGATATATGTTTTGGATATGTTTAGTCCGACAATCTGATATTTGACTTAATGAAACTATTTTGAGAAAGCCAGAAGCTAAAACATTCCCTTTTCCTTTCAAATATCTTCTCTAATAAGTTCATTCCTAGCATCACTGTTTGATAGTCTCTCAACATCTGGTTGATACTGTGAAAAGCCCCCAGGTTTTGTTCTTTACATTCTTTACATTCTAGAAGAAACTCACAATTCAAATATTATTTCACTTATAATAAACTTGAAAAAGTAAAGCATATGTCTGAAGGAATCTATTCCAAAACATCAATAGTGCCATATCTATCTAGGTGATAAGAATACAGGTAGCTTTTATTTTCTCTTTTATTTTTTATCTATATATTCCTATACTCCTACATTGCACATGTGTTCTTCATATAACAATAAAAGTTAAGTAAACATATAAAATAAAACCTGACATTCTGCTCACCATAACAACGTAAGTGGTAAATTTTTTAATGACTTATTTTGTAATTCATGTGAATGTTATTTTTTCCCTTTAATTGAGGCAGGAAGAAGACCAGAGAAAAAGATTATTAGCTGGTCCACATGGAGAGTCCTTTTAAATGTACCAAAGAGTAACAGTATAGAGATATAACAGGAAAGACAGAAGATAGCATACTTCTTTTAGCAAATCTTTTAGCTTAGAATTTCTAGGTTAGAGATTTTGAATGATACCAGCACTGGTAAGAGGTAATACATTATTTCTCACAAGACAAATTATTTAAGATTGACCTTTAAAATATTTTGAGGAAGCAGACTCACCAGTTGATGTATTGCCCCAAATGTTCACTATACTGCATCAATAACAGATTTTCTGAACCTCTTGAACTCAATGACTTTTATAATTTTCTTTCATGCATTTTTCCAACTTGAGACTCAGATTTCAGGAGATAATCTGCTGTTCTATGTGGTTAACAGTGGTTATTATCTGCATGTGTCCTTGGAGTTCTGCAGGACAGTGCACATTTGGGAAAGAATCTGTTAAATTTTGAATTAAAAACATTCCTACAATATTTTTCACAAGGTGACATTAACTGAGTGAATTCATCACTCTATAAATCTGTATATTTGGTCATTCCTGAAATGCATTGTACTCAGAGTCCAGATAATATTTAAACATTGTGAAGAATATGCTGATTTTTCAGTTTCCTATTTAGAAACAAAACTGTTACTCAATAGTAGGGGTGAGCCTGGCATGACAAGGGCTTTTTATTTTTGTAGGCACTTCCATTTTCCCACTTCTGACAGAAACATAGCAAAAGGAACTATTAAATTTTAAAAACTTAATATGAAAATAAAATAAAATATTAATATGAAAGTAGTAGAAAGGCAATGATAGTCGCTGTTATCAAAATGACATTAGTGTCATTTTGTGTCACAGGGAGACTGTACCTGAACCAAGGACTAAATGTTCTTTCTATAGGGAGCATCCAATACTCCATTTCAGTTAGTTTTTGTCAAGAAAAAATATAAACCCTGTATTGCCTAATGATCTAATTTTATAAGATAAGATATAAATGTAGAATTTTATAAAACCTTCAACTTTTGTAAAAAAAAATCCTTCAATTTTTGTACCTTAGAAAAGTATACTTAAAAGTTTTTTGTTTGTTGTTGTTTTGTTTTTTTCTGTTGACGTGAGAATAAGCACAATGAATTCCAAGGAAAGAGGAAACATCTCATCTTCGGGTCACCACTACATAGCCTCTAATGCACCCAAATCCTGGTCAGCTTATCCAGGTATGCGGCGTGTGTACATGGCTAGGATGTGAACCAGTATTCGCCTCTGCTGCTTTTAGGTCCTATACTTTCATAGAAGACACTCACCACACCTTCTGAAATGCAGTCTTGTTAAAAATTATGGTCAAGGTTTTAGAACTTTCGGTAAGCTTTGATAGAGTGACTCAAATTCATTCATTCAATGTATAATTATTTTATAATTTAATTCTTTCTTTAAGGCATACACCATGGTAATTTAGTATGTATTGTGAAATAACTACCACAATCAAGTTAATTAACATATCCATCACCTTATACAGTTAAATAAACTTATCTGTGAGTTTTCAGACATAACATAATTATTCTCTCTCGTGCTTACTTATAAGCCGGAAACAAGAGACATGAGTGCCCAAACTTACTGTATACATGTTTAACTCCTAGTGGTTGAAACATCTTATTTCTGCCACTGATATTTCCTCCATCTGTGATAAGATTTAAGAAAAAGGTATTTAATTAACTTTGGGATATCCATTTATTGGGTTATTTGATTTTAAAAAAGGTCATTTCATATACATATATATGAATATACATACACACACATTATGTGCGCATTATCGAAAACATATTTTTATGTCCACATTTTAGTGCTCAGTCAGACTTCCTGGTTGTGCCTCTCTTATGTGAATAGTCCATCACTTAAGCTTGTATAGGGAGTATATTTAATTTAGACTTTTTTAAATTTACTTTTTTAAGATTTTATTTATTTATTTGTCAGAAAGAAAGAGAAAGAGAGAGAGAGAGAGAGAGAGAGAGCGCGCGCATAAGCAGAGGGAACAGCAGGTGGAGGGAGAAGCAGGATCCCTGTTGAGCAAAGAGCCAAATAAGGGACTGGATCCTAGGACCCTGGGATCATGACCAAACCAAAATCAAGATTCGGATACTTAATTGACTGAGCCACCCAGGAACCCCTATTTTAAGCTTTAGATGTGAGACTTTTTAAATTACAAAATCTCATTTTGGCCCATGAGCTTCCCACCGAGAAGCCTACTGTGGTACAGGAATCCGTTTCCCAATAAAATGTTTTGAAGTTGGAAGAATCCTGTGTGTTTTTCCTTGGACTTTATAGCTCAACAACAGCAGTTCCACTGATGTCTGCCAGTGACAGCTGCAGCTACGACTGGGGCAAAAACTGCCAAGTAACAGTCCAATTCATGAATGTGAAAGGAAATGGGTGAGAATAGTGAAGGCTGCCCCAAGATGGGCCACTTCAGCATGAAGATTATTTTGAGCTGAAGGCAATCAAGGCCCTCAGGCCCAAGAGAAACTTCTGTCCCTCCCTTAACTACTCAGAAGAATCTAAATTGGGGGTCTTTCTCAGAATAAGGATTATTACCAGAGATAAGTTTTATCTGAGTGAATCATCTGCCTGGCAGGGCAAACACATCTAGTACAAAATGTCTGCTCCTCTTCTCATTGCTTTATAAGTTACATTCCTTCCTATTGAAGGCCTAGCCCTCTCACCATTCTCCTTCCTTCAGGATGACATATATTTTTGCCCGTCTTTGGAATTTCCATGTCTGTGTGGATTTTCTATATGTGCAAAATTAAATTTAATTTTCTCCTGTTAATTTTTTCTTATATCAACTTGATTCTTCATCCAGCTAGAAGGACCTAGAAGCGGACAGAAAATTCTTGCTTACAAAGAACCACAATTTGGAAGGAAAGAGAATCTGTGAAGAGCACAATTGCATAGTATAATGAAGGGTATCCATTTGAAAGACATTATTATTTTGAATGATTAAAGTTTGAATGATGGTCAACAAATATATCCTATAGGTTCACATTTAAAATTAATAACAATTGCAGCTTTATATTATTTAAAAAAAGAAAAGAACTAGCCCCAAATGAATCATTTGTCTCCCAAGGTAGCAAGCCAAGACTTAATAGGAGTTTCAATCCATCCTAAAAATGTGACCTTTTAGCGGTCAAGCCATTCCGTCAAGTCCCCCAAAAGCAGATGTTTTGATCTGAAATGATCTTTTTTTGCTAATAAGATCTTGCCCTATTCTCCTTATTAAAACCATCCAAGTGGTGTAACTCCTCTGACCATCTCTCTGCTTGTTACGTGGGATCCTGCCTGATTCATGAATCACTTCATAAAGCCAATTAGATCTTCAAATTTATTTAGTTGAACTCTTTTAAACAATATTCATCTTGTTCTGGTTGGAGGTCCATGAAACATATAAATTTCAGATCATATTTTCACAAGCTGCCATTTTGTTGTTGTTTTCTTTTGCATTAAGCGAGAACAAATCAGACCTCTGATTTTTACTGAAGAGATACAAACATTTGAAATTTGAGGTCGTTGGGTGCAATGATTTAGAGTTGATTAAACTATTTCTATGACTTTTTTCT
Organism: Spilogale gracilis; assembly: GCA_004023965.1. Lineage (NCBI taxonomy): Eukaryota > Metazoa > Chordata > Mammalia > Carnivora > Mephitidae > Spilogale > Spilogale gracilis. Next base: position 80,225 of record PITA01008438.1, read on the forward strand.
TTTCCAGGAGAGTGTTTACAGTTTTTAAGAGCTCTGGTTTTTACAGAAACCCCATTTTACAAGATGCATTATTTGAAGGAAGGCTATGGGCTATGTGCTCTTTTGGAGTTGGCTTTTAGATTTATTCTTACTCTACTCCCTTGCATAGCACTTTTGGATTCAGTGCTGGTGCTGAGTAGTCAGTAAAGGGCAAGGAGATTGGTCTGAAGTGGTCTCAGTGTTAGATGGAAAAGCACTGATGAGTCTTCCTGGGTTATGAAAACCTTGGCTTGATAGAGGTTGATATTTTTCCCCCATAGAATAATAATTCCCATCTCTTTGTTCCATTCTGATTTCTTATCTTATCTACATTATCAGAAATGTAGAAGTTAGAATGATGTGATAGGCATGAATGTCTTCCATTATTTTCATTTATTCATATGTCATTTATGAAATAAAGCTTCTAACAATTTCTGCTGCTTGACAAAAAGCATGCACACTCAACAAAACAAAAGAAAATCTCTGCAGGTATAATTCAAAAGTAAATTTTGGACCTTTGAAAAAAAATCGCCACTCTCATGTATTTTCTAAATCAGACTCCAAAATAATCAATTGCAACAAAAGTGACTTAGGTTTAAAATTAAGAGTTTTAGACTTTAAAAATAAATCACTGAGGAAAATTTTAAAAACTGCATTTTAGGAAGTCTTTACATTTAGATTGTATTCTAGATCTTAAAAATGATCTTACATCTAGTAGTGTGTGACCTTGCAAGTATTTTGATGTTACAGTTTTTTGAAATATTTATTATTAGATACATTTAATAAATGTATTCACAAGTCAGTGTCCAGATAAATTCCTCCCATTTTTTAAATTGTTAGATAATTCTTATCCCTGCTTTAGTTTCAAACATTTTCAAAGGGCATATATATTTGTTGGGGTACCATTTTCCTCTTTCTTCATTGATTGTCTTGGGGAATTTATAGACATGCCTCTGTATTGGGAGGAATGGTTAGAAGTTAATGGGAATGTTAATTAACCACAAACAAAGAAGGTAATTTCATGATGTTCCAACAGACTAACATCTAAAGTCCATTAATTCCCATGAACAGAAATATTTCCAGTGTGTGGTCAAGGAAAATTCAAATGTCCTAGAAAATTTGAAAGAAGAGCCAATGTGTTGATAATGTGGTGATTTAGAAGCTTTAAGTGATAAGCTGATGAAAATAATTGTTACATGTGATCAAAGCCAAATTATTTAGTATATAAATCTCAGTTTTAACTAGTTATTTCATCATGATACTTTCACTTAATTATATTCTATCTGATTATCATATAAATTTCCAGAATGCTGGAAAATATGGGAATATTAACCTAACAATAAATAAGGACGTTAAACAAACAACATCTTCATTTAAAGAATTTATTTCCAACAGGCATGTAAATCTTTTTCTGACTCCTTGGAAAGTCTGATACCTATCAGCTTTCTAGAATTTCATGTTAGGCTGAAAGAAATATTCTGTGAATTATTGTAAAATACATAAATTTATTTTGGCAGGTCTTTTAAACAGAAAATTTTAAAAACTCACTGTATCATTGGTTTAAATTTCACCATATGCAAGACTGTTACTTAGCACATGTTTATGAATTAGACTAAGTAAAAAATAAAACCTTATGTCTTTTTTTTTTTTTCCACCAACTTTGATCCTTTGAATATTTTCATTTACTGAAATTCTTTTCACATCCTGGTCAACACTCAAAAAAATGTTTCCTGTCTATATCCATCTAGATGTAGAGATAACTTTACATTTCAGAATGTGGTTTTTTCTCCCAAAGGAAAGTCCACATCAGATATTTCTTAGAAAAACTGCTTATATGAAACTATATTTGAGATACAGGAGCAAAATGCTGATTTCTAGATGCTTATCTAAAGATTGAACTAGATTATAGTTTCTGTGATGTCTCTTTCATATACCCTCGTATCTCCAGAACCTGGGAAAGCAATTTGTATCAGCTCATTAAAAATTATCGAATTAACAAAAGAATAAGATTGATAACATAATTGTTATAGATTCATTCATTCATTCATCTATTCATGAAATAACTATAAGGCAAGGCTAGTGTTCCAGCCATTGTGTAGATAATGTGGGAATTCCTAAATTTGCTTTGCTAGAAGGTACATAAAGAATCTCAGACTGGGCTTTTAAAAGCCTCCCTTAGGCTAGGAAGCCAAGTGAAGAATTCACCATCAGTCTTCATCTAAAGTCCCTACAGATTTGAATAAGCGTCTTTCTTCTCAAAGTCCCCAAATTCTCATGAGTTTTGTGGGCCTTGTTGGAAGTGAACTTCCTTTCTGATCTCTAAGGCTGGGGATTCTGTAAGCCAGTTATCTGACCACTTTTTGAAAGAGGGCTTTATAATCATTGGCTCCATCAAGTCAACTGTAGTTTCTTAAAACTGTCTGGTAATTCTGATTCAGTAAACATCATTATCAAATATGACATTCTAGGCAAACCCTTGGTTGCATAATGATAGTTTTGAATATGTGCTATTAATAAGGAGGACAAACTGTTATTTAATCTGTGCAAATGATGACATTATGATGAAAATAAATTCAAGTTTCTGAATTTTGGAGACCAGGCAAGGAAATAAAAATAAATGTTTTATTTGGTGGAGGGAGAAGGAGAGAGAATCTCAAGCAGACTCCACAGAGTGCAGAGCCCAAAGCAGGGCTCCATCTCACAGCCCTGGGGTCACGACCAGAGCCAAAACCAAGAGTGGGTCACTTAACTAAGCCACCCAGGCACCCTGATGTTTACAAAAACAGTCTACTTAATTGTTATGAGTTATAGATAGATAGGGCTAGAGATAAAAGATACAGAGAAAAAATAATGAAGTTTGTTATACCCAGAAAATAAAACATTAAAACATCAAAAATATTCCAAACAAAAACCATAGTCCTTTCTCCTCAGTGTATTTAATCCTATATAATTAATTCTTGTTCCAATTGATCATGGATTATCAGTCTCATGAAACTATTTCCTTTTTGACTAGAGTTCTGGATATCTTAATTCAGTTCACCATCGTGACTGAAAAGTGGTTTAAGCAATGCCATCAGAAGCCTGTGTCCAAGATTATTTGGTGCATTTCTTTCTTATGAGACAATCCTTTGTTAAAGTCAAAGCTTTTTCTTTCTTTATTTCTTTATTTTTCTAAGAGTATTTATTTGACAGGGAGAGAGAAAGAGCAAGAGAGGGAACACAAACAGGGGGAGTGGGGGAAGGAGAAGCAGGCTTCCCGCCCAGCAGGGAGCCTGATGGGGGGCTTGTTCCACTGACCTTGGGATCATGACTTGAGCTGAAGGCAGGGGAGACACTTAATGATTGAGCCACCCTGATGCACCCCCGAACTAAAGCTTTCTTGTCTGTAGCTTAACATAAGTCCTCTCAGGGATGCCTGCATGGCTCAGTTGTTTGAGCGACTGCCTTAGGCTCAGGTCATGATCCTGGAGTCTGGGATCGAGTCCTGCATCAGGCTCCCTGCTCTGTGGGACATCTGCTTCTCCCTCTGACCTTCTCCCCTCTCATCCTCTCTCTCTCTTTCTCCCTTTCAAATAAATAAATAAATAAATAGAATCTTTTAAAAAATGTAAATCCTCTCAGAGAAACACCAGAATAAAACAAAATAAAACAAAAAACTGTGGGTGTTAAGAGATTTAAAATAGTTAATTGGTAATCTTAAAGGGGAAAAAGTTCATTACACAACTAATGCAACTGACAAGAAATATGTGGTTCCTTTGGCAGACAAAACAAAATAAAATCAAGCCAAAAAGTTTTAGACAAAATATCTATAAACAGTGATTAACTTTGTTTCTAAAGAGGAGTGAATATTACATCTAACTTAAAAAAATTGATAACGTAATCTTTTTTTTTTATTGTTACTTAAATTTTTTTTTCTAGTGTTCCAAGATTCATTCCCCATTCCCCACATCCAGTGCTCCACGCTTTAGGTGTCCCCAGTACCCACCACCAGGCTCTCTCATCCCTCCACGCCCCTCCCTCCAAGTCCCTCAGTTTGTTTCTGTGTCCAAAGTCTCTGTTGTTTCGTTTCTTTCCCTGGATTACCCTACTTCCCATTTACTTTCCTTCTCCTACTGTCCTCCAGTTTACCTTTCATGCACCGCAAGTAAGTGAAACCATGCGATACTTGACTTTCTCTTCTTGGCTTATTTCACTCAGCATAATCTCTTCCAGTCCAGTCCATGTTGCTACAAAAGTTGGATATTCATCCTTTCTGATGGAGGCATAGTATTCCATTGTATATATGTACCACATCTTCTTTATCCATTCATCTGTTGATGGGCACCTTGGC